>JASVER010000007.1:3426778-3597596 GCA_030449065.1 Oceanodroma leucorhoa | reverse complement strand
GCTGCTGCAGGCAGCGCTGCCCGGCCTGCGGCTACGCCAAGAAGCCGGCTATGAAGTCCAAGGGCAAGAACTTGCCAAAGGAGGGGCTGAAGGAGCCGGAGGTGTGCACAGACCCCGCCACGCTCACCACCTATGCCATGGAGGCCAATTACTTCAAGTTAGGYGGGTATGAATCCAGTTGCATTCAGAAACAGCAAAGTGTAAAGTTTTTCTAGTTTGCAGACATAGAAAAGTTGTCTCACCCTTCTTAACAGGGATCTTACAGACTGTGCATATACACAGACATCACTCAAGAGCATGCCTTCCTAATTAAAGATCCAGCAAGTCAGAAAATAAGGTATGAAAATGTGGGCCTGTGGGGACAGTCAGGAAACAAACTAAAACATCTACAACCCCTCAGTTCCACAAATAGTTTTACTCARCCAACATATAACCCACCACACTTGCAAATATGCAACTTTGAATGGAGTCCCAGCATAACTGAAAGACAGAGRTAGGTGTGACAACAGCAAGTGTCAGACACTGTGGAAAGAGCAGTTCTTCCAGGCCGGTGCCGCATACTTGCAGCCCACCCACCCCACAAGCAACGTATCAGGATCTGTCAGCTTCTGCTTAGTCAGACATGCACATCCCACCTCCACGCCTGCCGCAGTCTCTTTCTGCTTTCCTGGTTTTGTATATATTTATATACRTACACACACAGTATATATAACTTTGTATGTGTGTATACATATATATAAACAAAACAACACAACACACACATCCACACAGTACACTTCTATCACAGCCACCTTCCTTCCCATCCCCTACAACCTGTTCACCGTATGAGGGCAGCTTTCTCCTCCGTGTTTCCTCTTAAATTAAAAATTACCTCTTCAAAGTTTCAGTCTTCGAAACCCCCACTCTCTCTTTGGGACCTGGGGAAGGACGACCTTGCCCGCAGAAGCCCTCAGTCATTTGCACACCACTTTGGTGCTACCACCCAGTCTCACCACACTAATAACGAGGCTACACTGAGTGCCACTTAACCCTTGGCACAACCAGCAGCTAAACGTCTCTCTCTATAAGGCTGAAGTTTACATTCTGTGTGACAATTGCGGCTGSTGAGACACTGGAAACTGAAGGGAATTGGAGGAGGGCAGAGATCTGTGGGTGTGGTTAGGTATCATTAACACTTTATTAGAAGTAGGTGAACAAGAAGTAGCTTAACTGAAAATTTTATCAAGACTGCATTGGTAGGATCCAAACTTAAAATTAAAACGCCTTTGGGCACATGAAGGGTTTTATTCAAGTATTGCCTTACATACACAAGACATACACTAAAGAAACAAACAAAAATGGACATTTTTCTTTTGTAACATAACAACACCGAAGTTAAATAATAGCATGTCAAAAACATAATTAGGTCTTCCAAAAAGCACCCCTCTGAAGCCTTATAAAAACACCACAGGCATATAGATTTATTTTTCACTCAGGAAACAGTTTACTCATTGTTTGTTTTTCTCCCCACCCCCTCCTTAAGTTCTTCTCTTTAAAGACAATTTGTGTGATACAATAATTTCTTGTTCAACATTACTTCCTAAGCAAACCTAATCACAGATATTCATTTGTACCAGTTAAGTTTCTGAACATGTACCCTTCTTATATTCTTTAATAGTTATGTATAATAGCACAACAAGTAGCCATCTTCAGTGAGTTTCTGTATAATTGGGGATGTGGAGGGGTATTTTTCTATTACCTTATGTGGTGAGACAGTTTCTACAACTACACTCTACCATATATTTTTGTGTCTATCACCATGCATCGGTTCATACAGGTTCAAATCCACATAAGAGTACCTCACAATATTTGTATTTTCGAAAGGTTTTTTTACATATGCTCATTATTATCTTGTGCTATTCTCAAGAGATTTGGATATTATACACCAACTACRTGATATGTCACTGAACTTCAATACAGAGAAAGTTAATGCTAATTGGAAAGTTAAATTAATTGGAAAAATACACAAATAAAATGTTTTAGAGAGTAACTTCCTAAGGGGATGAACAACAAGCATAGCAACAGTGAATAGCTTCTGTTTATTTACCTAAGTTGAATTCTACCTTTAAGATGGCATCGCCCTGTGGTGGTGATAATGCAGGATCTCTTTATCTCAACAGACCCTCCAGAAACACCAACTCTCAGAAAGCTCATACAGCTAGAAGAAATCAAAACTATACCCTGTTATACCTTCTTTGGAAAGCTTTACTTTCTTTACAGAACCAAATGGCATCTCCCTATAACCTCGTCCAAGATTTTGCAAGTATATAGACCTACTGATTGCTTGACAGAAATGTTCTTGAAATGGTAAGAACTCCATTTAGATTACATTTGAATACATTTAACCTTGGAAAGAACACTAGCTGTAAGATTAGAACATCTTCACTACCCAGGCCTGCAACCCATCCTGTCATCCCCATATTTATGACTGTCATCTTTTCAGCTTCACTTGTTTTAAGGAGTTCCCAAAGCTTGCTCAAAAGTGCCTGATTTCAGGTTGGAACCTAAATAATGCATCTCTAAAGCATATTTGTTATGATTTTACACTTACTTGAAATCATATTAAAACATATTAAAACAATATTTAAAAGTGCACGTTTTCTATTCCCATAGAAGAATTGGCAGCAATATATTTTAGGTCCAGCTTGCCTTTAATACTAATCTTATGTGTGAAAGAAGGACAAAAGTAACTTGCAAAAGGTTATTTTAATAACAGAAAAATCATTTCATGATTGATCATTATACATATCATATTACAGCATGGGCTCATACATAATACCAGCATGAGACAACCTGTAATAGCAATATGAGGGCATTGCTCAGCGGTTTAGTGTGAAGAGGGAATAACTGTAATGAAAAAGGTGAAAAAAAAAAATCATAGAAAAAAGGCCACAATTAGGGATACCTTTTGAATTGAAAGAATAAAGACTCAGAAAGTGGTATATTTAAGTACTTTTAAACGTGTTTGACACTTTTATATCCTGCTCAAGTCCCAGTTTTTAATGGGACGCCACAGACGAAAAGGGGACAGAAATAATTTTGAATGAACAATTGGGGGAGTACTTGAAAATCAGGAACATTTGAGGGGGTTTAGAGAAAAGCATTTAACAGAACTCTTGGCTACAAAGGTCGAAAATGGTTTTCGCATATAATATCACTGTTGAAATAGCTGTAATTTCATCTTTATCTTTCATACAAAACCCATGCAGAGAAAGTGCTAGTGATCTAGTAGCTAAAATATATACAACTCACTAGAAATACGTGCACAAAATTTGCTTTAAACTCATTTAATTTCATAAGAAAGTGAAAGTGCCACAATTACTCACAGCAATTATACAAGAGAGACTGCAATTCAAAGTTACAGTGAAATAATCTGTACCTATTTATCAATTCAGCTTCAAATATTGTCCCACTTACTTGCTTCATGAAAATTGTAGTTTAGATATTGTATGTGCCCATGTTTTTCGACAGGTATTCCATTTGAAATGTGCCTCACCTTCATCAGAATACAGCAGAGGCATGAAGTGCATAATCTACAATTCTTACAAGGCAAAGGGCATCTCAGAAAGAGATATTTCAATAGCAAATTGAGCTGGAAGAAAATGTGTCAGTTCAATTCACAAAAGGGAAGAGATTTCATCTTAACCTACTTATCTCAATGCTCCACGAGCAAGATTTCAGAATGGATGGGACATAATTGTACAGATATAACAATAAACCTACCAGTAAAAAACTAGATTCTCAAATGCTAAGCATTCAAAACTAGCTCTCATGGCATTGTTTATCAGTAAATTTTAAAAGATCTGAGCTCTTTGTAATTGTGTCCCCGCTGTAAATTATTACATTACATTAAAGAGCTTCTCCACAGACCTCAGGATCTTGGAGATACTTAATATCAGAGTTGAAAACTTGACCAGTAAAGCAAGCAGCAATTTTCAGTGGTGATATCCAGCATTGTTCATGGTACCACTCTCATGTTTAAAAAAAAAAATCAAGTATGAGTGATAGCAAGCAAGAAAAAATAATAACTTGGGTTAAAAGAAATACTGTCCAATTTAAGTCTATTAATAAGATTCCTTCTTTTACATAAATGGCTCATCATGCAAATTCCCTAAAACACCAGTCAACTAAGAAGTGAAATTCAATAAATACTTCAGAAAATAATCCTGTGATGAACTGATTGATTTCTCCCTCATCTATAATCTCTACATTAATTTGTAGGTCTCACACATTGCGGACTGGCTGATAAAGGTAGCATCCCCAACTCTTTGTAGTTACCCCCCAGCCAGAACACCTGATGCACGTGTGATACTGACAACTGCCACAAAATAAGGTGGTTCTGCCTCTGACACTGCAAATCCACTGTAACTTGTCGCAGGGATCTAATACAGTTTGTTTGCCAAATCAGTATCTTTGGAACACTTGCTCCTCTCTGAGGTTTAGAAATGAATGCCTAGACCTATGCAATTTGTTAAAGAGAAAGTTATGTCTGCTTTTTAGCAGAAGCCAATCCAGTATGATTTCAAAGAATAAAAGAAAATAGATCATTAGTAAATGTCTTTTGGCTTTATTTTATTGAAAACTGATTTACTATACAGGCTATTTAAACATCCTATATTTGTGTCGTATTTAAGTTACACATTATTGCCATTCCCAGTATAGTAGAATGAAACGTAACCCTTCATAACTTTGCAAAATGCATTCAAAGCCTGTAAGAAATACGGTTTGGGGCTGTGATGCTCATCCTGCGTTTACTGCTCTGCGATTTTATTGTACATGCTTGTGTAGGCTAGCTAGACTCTTCACTGACTGACTGAACTGTTTAGTTCAATCGATCTCTCGTTTGATCCGTTATAAGGCCTTTAAAAACATAAGTCTCACTCCCTAGCAGAACTACACTGACAAAAAAAAGCACTCCACTGTACTCACAGCTCTTCAGTATACTCACCTACACTCTCTTAGATGAATATGCACCAGGTTCTCTGAACTATTCTGACATACCCCCTCTGAAAACCAATTTTTCCTGGCATGATTTTACAGTGTCTGATAATTAACTTTTCGGGTGCTTAACCATCACACTGTCCTATCTTCCAGGTGTTATCTTCCAAAACAACATTAAAGTTCAACGGATGGATCATCAGTGACCATGCAAACACCACACTGCTCCTCTCAGGCTGGCAAGCACATACATGCCTACATTTGGAAGCAATGGATTTTCTTGCTCTGTGGTATGTATAATTCTGTGATAGGAAATACTGCTTAACACAGCCTGAAAAGAGTTTGGAAAGGTACCGAAACCTAAACCAGGGAAAACTTAGAAATATACAAGTTTCTCAACTGAAGACCTTAAAAATTTTTTGCCTAGTTTTTGGTAAATAAAAGTTGCAGGAGCTACAGAAACAAAATTTTACAGTGTGTGACCTAAGGTGGAAAGAGGTTCTCAGAGGTTGATCAGAAAAAGCACATTAAACGGATTAGGAGACCTAAAGATGAGACAGAGCCTGGAACAAAAATACAGAACACCACAACTGTAATCTTAGCTCTGCCAGTATTTTCATGTGGCCTTCGTACAGTCATTTAACCCCCATTTGGAGAAGCAGCTTTACTCTCTGTGGATTATTTTCCTGGGTACCAATACAAGTTTTCAACTTAGCCTGAATTTGTGCAAAGTACACACAATGCATTCGGTATGTTTTTACACTGTCCCGGAGTTTCAAGCAATGGTATTTTGTGCACATGCTGACTGTTGGAAGAACGCGAGCAAAAAAGCAGTCCCAAGACACTGAGATTTTAAATGCATATTTAGCACTACTAGATACACATAATACAAAAAACATCCCACAAGGATCAGCTCTATTGAAATTCTAGTCACAGTTCACATTAAGCCAGTTTATTGTTTTCTGTTTAATAAAGGAATTACTTGAACTCAGGAACTGTTTGTAAATTTAAATACTATTCCTTTACAGAAGCTTTTTTTATTATTTTTACAAGTGTAGGTCTTGACAAAGACTAAATTGCTGTGTTCGATAGTTTTTTCCCCTCTTTCCATTGGGAACAACAGAGAGTGCTAAGGGAAAGGTAGAGACCGAGTTATTAGAAAAGCCTGCAATTGCGTCAGTCCACAATTTGGTTTTGTCTCCATTCTCCAAGCTGTGCCTTTTTAAATAAAACATTAATTATATACCTGTATGATCATGATTCTATGATATGACATTTTCTTCCAACAGACAGACCACACAGCCCACTGAAGACACCTGTATAGCTTGTGGATTGCTTATGAAAACCAGACTTTTTGTTTCCAGTGCTGCCAGGTTATTGAAAATAGGTACAGATTTAACAAAAACAAACATTCATTCTCTTCACAGAAGAATAAACAGAGAATTTACCAAGTATCATGAATACTAGAATAGATTTAGTTCCTTCTACAGCTTAAACAGTAATTGTGATACAACCTCTGTAAAGATTTATGAGGGTCTTTCAAGACCAGTGGAAACCCATGACAGAAACATCCATTTATGTAAAGTCTAGCAGACAAACTTTCCCCTCCCGATAACTGTTAAACGCTGAACAGGTTAATACATTGCATCGCCTATTATGTGCACCTTTTTTACTCTTTCAAAACTGAAAGGTGAAGGACAGACCCAAACATTTCCTGTGTAATTCACCAGTCTGAAAACATAAGTATGCATTGTCCATCCCCTCATGAAGAACAGATTTCAACACAACGATTTTTTAACATATTACAAAAAATATGATGAACTGAATTGCCTTTTATAAGCTTATCTTTATTTATGTATATATGGATTCATATTTTATTATCTGAAAGTAAACTACAGCTCAAAAAGGTGACAGAAAGGAGAATAAGTCTAGGAATAAAGGAAGCATCTGCCAAAGGTGTTACCGGTTCATCAATACAGGTTAAACTAGTACRTTATGTTTGGTAAAACAACCTCTACAGCTTCAGCTCACTATAAACTAAATACAGCATCCTAAGGGAGTCAGAGGGAATATCCTACTGAATTTGATAGGAAACTTAGGTTTTCCATAGTATTCTCTGAAGACAAAACTGTTTTCAGTAACACTTGATCATGTAACTTAGCATTCAGCAATAATGCCAAGTAATGGAAAACTATAAAAACATTAAGCACACAAAAGTTAATACATAGTTTTTCTATTAACAGCTTTTTTAGATTTTTTACACCCATCCTTCAGAGAAGTACAACACATGCATCAGATAACCATTAGGAAAGGAGTATTAAGTAAAAAATTGAAGATAAGGACATGCTATTATTTTGTTGTATTCAGTTGAGGGGGGGAGTATGTTTGCTTTTTTAAGATCCAATAATGGAATAACAAAGATATACAGTTTAAATATAGCATCTTTGTTCAAACTCACAACTGCTATTGTGATAACACAAAATGGAAATATGCCGGCTGGCGGCAGGAGATGTAGTTTTCCCATACCTCATTCAAATGTATGTTCTTAGTTCCACAGGCAGTTCACATAGGTAGCTCACCTCTTAAAATTAGAACAATAAAATAATTTAATTATACCGTAAGTCTTATCAGTAGAACTACGTGCAACTTTATTTGGGGAGGAAGAAAAAGCTTTTTAAAATTGTATTAAAGTTCCTTGTGAAATACAGCCTTATTATGAAATCTTTCTTGTTCTCAAGACATAGAACATTGTGCCAACTCAAATGCTCAGAGTTATAGCCCACAATTCCACTCTGTTTGTAGTACAGACTTTCTGGCACATTCAATTTTTATTTTAATTATTTTATTCTGGGGAACAGAGTGGTCAGATTTATTACCAAGGTGGACTCATAAGGCAATATTATTATAGTTCTAACAGGTGAATAAACCAATACATTTCTTCAAACCATAAAGCAACTAACTGCACTTGGAGAAAATAGATCTGAAAAGCTGAAGCAGAAGAGTTCAGAGGGGAGTAACAGCCTCACTCCAAGAGCAAAAAGGCTGTATAACGAAGAAAGAAAACACATGACTACTTCTAAATGTCTGCTCAGGTTCTAGAACATACCAGTAACCTGAATTAGGTAAGATTATGTTCTAGTTTTGATCCATCAAATAATTTTAAATACTCTTATACTCAACTTTTTTTTAAACATTAATCTTTTCAATCTTCATTTTCTCACAGTGACATAGGGATACAGCCTTAAATGGTAGGTCGAAAGGGTTAAGATGGTCAAAATTATCAGTGACAGTAAATATTCCTCGCTCAAGTAATGGAATACCTTGAGCAAAAAAGGAGGGGAAGGATGATGGACTGGTAAATAAAATGTATGTGGTTTTATCACATCCATGTATGATTTAGTAGAAATAAGCAAAGGTATCGTCAGAAAAAAACAGCACGAAATCAGTGTTTCACATGTTAAGACATCTCAACATTTTATACATCACAAATTCAGAATACACACTCAAAACCTCAAAAGAAGAAGATACGATGTAATTCTACACATCAGTAAAATGGAGCCACTTCTGGATTGGAATATGGCAGCAATTCAGCAGCACACATCAGTTTATGACAGGACATTAAAAATTACTGTTATTCATTTCAAATTGCTGTAGATAATTACAGAACTTAATTGCAGAGCTGGAAATACTCCAGATATGAAAGGTGCTAATACCTTTCATCTTACAAAAAATGACGTGCTCTCTAATGAGTCTAAGTATTATCCACAAGGCTTTTCATACAGTACCTTCTAGCACTATGATAAGGCACAAATTTATGGCCAATTTGAAGAAAAGAGCAAGGCACCTTATGACAATATCATTACCAACTGTGAGGAGAATTTACTTGAACGTATTCCACCTAAGTAGATGGAACACCTAAACACTTGTGTGGATAACAGTATTGCAGCCCAGAGTAGATGTCTGGGTTACAATGCCTTTCTATTGATGATATGTAAGTAAATATAGCCTTAAATTGAGCAAGCAAAATGCCATTAACATCACAGAATAATATGCAGCTTTTCTTGTTTGTTTTTGTTTTGTTTAGTTTTTTTTAAACTGAATTAAACCCACAGATTTTCAAATCACTCRGCATATTCAGAAGACATCGCTAAAGCCCAGTACCAAACATAGTGTCAGAAGGACAGATTATTGTGAATATTGTAAAATGTTAAGTCCAAGACTAAGATTATACCTCAGATTTGCTCTTGCAGTCCTAGCTGCATGAACCCAGAAAAGCCTCTCAGCCTATGCTGGAAATACGCAACTTAAAAGGGGGTCTTTATACCCCCTCTCATGAAGGAAAACCATTTATGTCTATTTATTCTTTAGAAAAAAAAATAAAGATTGTAAGTACCAAAAGCCATGATTTTCCCATGCTTCCTTCAAACTTGTATCATACCTCTGAACAACGTCATCCAAATAGTAACATGCTGGTATGTTACACTAATACAGTCTGTCTTTGGTTATGTTCTTATGATCTGTAATAGCAGTAAATCACTGTAGTGCAAAAAAAAAAGCTAAAAAGTAACAATGCACTGAAACCAAACAATGACAGAAAAATACTTTTGGATTTCATGAGGTTTTGGAATTTAAACCAGTTGTTTCATGAATAAGAAAAATTAAGCTTTGTACTTATGGATGGTTAATCTCCCACTGAGTTTTTCCAAGTAGCTATCAGATATCAAAATTAAGCAAAGTAGTTTGCCTCCTTCAGTATTACTTTCAAACCAAACCGAAATTTGAGGCAGAACATTCTAACATTTAGAATAGCTGAAATGTAGACAAAACACACAAAAAAGCAGAAAGTCATAGGCTGCAAACTCAAGACTTCAAATTAGGAAACAACTGAGTTAATGAATATCCTGTCTCATTTGGTGCAGAGAATGACAGTTTGCTTAACGAGCAGCTCTTCAGTATTTTTGTTTGTTGACATTGAACCAAAGTGACTCCTACTTTATTTATTGCACACTATTTAAAACAGTATTCTGGCAGTAGTTAATTTTTCCACTTAATTTTTCTTCAGCATTCATCCGTAGTCTGTCCTACAATTTCACAAGCATGGATTAGTACTGAATTCCCACATTTTCCCATGAGGTGAGTGTTTGGTATTTAACATGAGACTATTCTTTGACTTCTCATGCCATTCATTATAACTTTTCAGGTAAGATTTCAAAGACAAAAGCCTTTCTAACTACCCAGCCCTGATTCGTCACCAAAGGAGATGTACTGTGAATGAGGCACAGGTCTCAATGACAGAAGCGTGGCATTGTGTAATTAGAGTAGTCCATGCTGCAGAGTCACACCAACACTCACCAGGGGTGTCAGCAAGGTTGGAATTCTGACTGTAGCCTGGTAGAGAAACCAAAGAACAGCAACAGCAAACCATCACAGCAGAGAGTGATAGACAATTTCACAGATTATTTACTTACACCACTTTTCTACTACCAACCATCTCAAAACTCTTACTTCTCTCCCAGTTCCAGTATGATCTCCATCTCATCCAATCCTTACTGGTTCCCATTCTATTGCTTACCCATATCTACATCCCAATTCTGATCTCCATTGGATTTGTCATGAGTCCTCAGTCTTCTTCCTAAGCCTGTTTCAGTTCCCCTTTTCATGGTTTTCTCCTCCTTTCTTTCTTCCTCAGGCTCATTACTTCTACTATTCTTGTACATCTTTTTCCTTGTGGTTCTGATTACAGGTTTCTCTCTTTAGCCTTCTTTTCTAATATCAGTATCCAGTCTTAACAGGCAGGACTAATAGCACCAGCTGTAACTTTTTTTTATTATATAGTAGGAAAGCCACAGCTTATGGTGTCTATAGTTTGCATAGTCTCTCTCACCCCTCCAGGAACCGAAAACTTTGTATTTATTAAGATGGAATTATGTTCTCATATACTAGTGAATTCATTTTGGAAAYCACTGTGGAAACGACGGGATTGCTACAGCATTACAGTGTGTTTTAATAGTTTCACATTCCTTTTCAAGAGATAAGGAGCCATGCTAACAGAACAGAGACTGCCTCAAACTATTCCCTCCTATTGGAGTCCTGCAAATAACTGAAGTACAGAGGCAGGGACAAACATTAAACAGCACTAGTTGTGAACTGAAATAAGAAAAAAAAATACAGTTAAAAAAAGTTTAAAGAATTAAGTAACACAGTTAAAGTAAAAATAAAAGAGAGAAAAAAAGTAAAGACGAGGCTCCCCTTCAGATACCAATTGAAACTTAATTATACTCCAGTGATGTCAAAGTTATCTCAGCAACTTATAAGGAAAACAAACATACTACTAGAACTTTACACTTAGATACATCTAATTTTTCTACTGAAATCAATGGAAGTTACATATGTGGATCTAAGGGCAGATCTAACCTCTTTATAGTTTAAAAAGTTGGTGCTAATGAAAGAGCATGCAAATAGATGCCAGAATTAGGTACAAGATAAGCACTCTTTGCAAGGGAGGCACATTTTAACATTATTAGTAATAGTTAGATTATGCCCTATTAAATTAGTGTTGCAACAGATTATTTAACACTTCTCTGACCAGTGACTCAGCCGATCTTCTTTTAGAATTCTTACACAGATGGTAAATCCACAATACCCAGACATATCTTTATTAACTTTATAGGTTTTTAATAGAAAGTGACTGGAAGAAATCATGCTTTTTTTTTTTTTATGCTCAATCACGATACAGTTGAAAAACTGACTGAAGCAAGACATCAGGTAGAGATGGAAGACTGATGTGAGGATCCTAGTTTCATTTGCAGTTGTAAAACATGGAAACTCATCTCTCTCAGAGTAGGAAACAGTCTAGACAGAGTAACTTTTCAAACATCTAGCTATAAATATAGGATGATCAACTACATTTCCAATCCAATTGTTAAGAATGCTGTTAGAACGATTTTGTTCCAAAAAAGCCTATTTTCACACTTTGTGAAATTCAAATAGTGGTCCCAAGTTATTCTCTATCAAATGACAGAATGTTTTACCCCATGTACTATGCATGCCTCTCTGCTTGATATGCAACTCATTAGCATTMCAAATTTCTACAGAGTAGCTGAATTTACTGCTATATCTAATATTTTTTATTCCCCCCCTCAGTATTTTCCTGTACACCATAGGAAACTTATTGCTATTCAACATTTACAYGTTCACGATACAGTGACTGTTAGTCCTTGCTAAATAGATTGGTTGACAGATGTAGGTTTATGGAAACATTCTAGTAAATATGGAACAAGTAATTTTTTACTGATTATTCATCATTATAAAGAAGGAAAGAACGATAACATACAGCTCTACTGTATATTGTTTTTAATGATTTGTCTAGAATTGTTATTGTCAACCTTTACACRATAATGAAAAGGATTGTTCATACAAGAGTTCTTTGCAAAGCTAAGACTATGAAATACTCCAGCTAAAGAAACCAACATGCATTCCATATATCTGCAAAATACATGCAGTGTAAAGGCATTTACAATAAGGGAGGGGGGGATTAATGGAAGACTAAGGTGGAGAGTAGTCTCTGATCAATGAGCTATCCAAACTGCTATAAACTAGGTTTAGAATAGCAATTATCATTTTATCACCTAAGCGTCCTGCTTTGGTAACGTGCTATACTGCTATTTTCTGGCCAAGGGAAGAAATATATTTTGYAGGTTCATCTTGCTATTAGGGGACTATGCATAGAGGGGAGAAACTTTGCAGTACGTCTTACTGTCAATGAATTAATATGTTTTGCTGTGATGTGAAAGATCATGAGCTTGAAGTGGAACTTCTTCCAGGAGCTCTGTAGTAGTCAAAGTCATGTGACCTATACATGATAAAGAAAGACAAAGTATGTTTTACACGCATATTATTGATACTGATTTGTCTGACCAAATCACCTTGAGGCTGGATGCAGATGGAGAAAATGAAACAAGATTCATGAGGTGCAACTGCAATTTCCCTGTGCTGCTTAGACAAGTCCTCCCAGCATGAGTCAAGCCCATCTATTGGATCATACACACCATTCATATTTGTACATCCAGTCACATCCTCCCTGTAAAGCTTCAGAAAAGAGAGACTGTTCTGAAAAAAGTTGTGTGTCTTGTCTGGCCAATAGAAATGGAATAACGTTGAACAGGTAGAATCATAATTTTTAAAAAATGTACAAGAAATAAAATGTACAATAAAGTCTCACGTACATTTCTTTCTACCACTTAAAACTCATTGAATAGTAACGGTGATCTCCGAAAGGCCAAAGTAGGGAAAAACAGCTTCGGGATTGAATCTGCTACTCCTTTTTGTTGAAATAAATGGTCAATATCTTAGCTTCACTGACATCAGTAGAAAAGCTCCTATTGACCTATGCAGAGCATGGATTTTACCCAATGAGTCCAATAGTGCACTAGGTCCCATTTATCTTGAAGAACTTCACTGAAAAGGTTATAAAAAACAATTAAAAGTAGCCTTGCTACAGGCCCATTAAAGATGAAGTCTGGATGTATCTGACATGTCTGCAAAGCTAGATAAAGCCTAGTACTGTAGGAACCAAAACCAGCAGAAATAAGCAATAATATCACAGAGAAAAGAGCATAATTTGAGTATCAACACTTTCAGAGAAGGAGCAATTAAAAAAAATACTGAGGTGCCTAAGAAACTGCTTTGTGAATCCTTACATCAGATTTCTAGAAAAGAGAAAAAGTGGCTTTTACTCCACACAGACAAGATCAGTTCAGGTAGAAAACCACCTATTGAATAGCAAAAAAAGTACTGACATTATCTTAGATATCTGAATATTGCTCTGGGTAATATTTCAGAGAACTAACCCATGCTATGCTGTTTAGCATAGAAAACATTGAGTTCTCAGAAACTCAAACATATCCCACTCCTTTTAACTGTCATTATTTTTTGTTTGAATGACAATGTGTCAGTTCTTTTTAGCAAAGTATATGCTCTTCTCAGAGTTTCTCATTAAAGTATGTGTAGCTGAGTGCTGGCACAAAAAGGGGCTAAGAATTAAACCAACCAAATTAAAGTTTGCAATTTATTCAAAACAGTGTACTGTACAGCTTTCTCAGACTTGTCCCCTGCAAAAAAATAATAAGTTTCTTTCATATTTTGATAACTTGTTTGGGTTTTTTTGGCCGGTTTGGGTTTTTTTGTTTTGGGGATTGTTTGGTTTGTTTGGTTTTTTTGAACTAGATTAGTCACTTTTATCATCCTAAAAATAGCATCATGATCTCTTCACTACTTGAAAAAATAACTTTTATGCATAACACATTATATTGTGGGGTTTTGTTTAAAAACATAAAGATTATTAATTGCTTCAATGGATTGTGCAGTTATTTGTGTGATCTCAGTGGAAACAGGCTGAACATTTAAAAACTAAAGACAAAATTAAATTCTAACTTTTAACTGAGCTAACAAGCATATCCTAACACATCATAACTGTAAATAACATATCTTACACAATCCATCACAAATGTACTATCAGATTCACCAAGCTGCAGTTAAGGTAATTTCTATTGATGACTGCATGCATTCACTAAGAAAAAGAAATGCAGGGCAAGGTTACCGAATGCTGGCAACAATTTAGTAGAACACAAAACACATTTATATATGATGTGTTGGAAAAGGGAAAAGGATTTCATTATGCCATATTACTAAACTCCTATAAATATTTCTATCACTTCAATGAGGACTATTTCTTTTGATGAGAGATGATGCTCCAAGCCAGTGTTGCTACAGTAGCTAAATTTACCATAGAAAAGACTTCTACCTTGGTACCTAAAAGTGCTTTTATAGAGAGTGCTAACTGGTTAAGAATTTAAGAACATTCTTACAAACTGTAGTTGCTTACTTAAATACTCCTGTTTCTACTTGTTGTCTATGAGTATGTGCAAATGAAGATGATATACTGTAGCTGGATAACTAAAGGCTGCAACTATGTTATTTACCTACAGAAATTTATTCAAGGTTTCATCATCATGCTGCTTTGAAGCTGAAAATGAAAGAGTTCACATTTAATGAAGACCATCTGAAGTGTCCCTATTGCAGCTGCAGGCTCTGTAGTAACTGTCGCAGGAGGCAATATGCTGTATTGTAATGCAGATTTGCTTAAGAGTGCATCTGCAGCAACAAGATCATTTCCCATGGTCTTCACTGTATTTCTTCTATTATTCATAGAACACAATGTAAATGAAGCTATAAATTTTACCACATACTAAATGTAGAAAGTAGATAATGAAATTGTGAATTATGAATGAATCGCACTTATTGTGATTCCTCAAGGATTCTGATGTAGATGATTACATGCATGTAAAGACACTGTAGCTAAACTTCTTTATATTGATCTTGAAAAATGATTCTAAGAATATTATAATTAATATACAGAATGCATATATTTGTTTTTCATGACTGCCAAATACAACTAACCGTTAAAGGCAATTACGTATCAATGCTACCTAGGGGCAGGCAAGCACAGTTGTATTTGGAATTACTGAATCGGGGAGAGGAAAATAATAGCTTGCAAAAATGTGTTTCCCAGCTACCCACATGTGTTCTTTCACATTTAAATAAGCCACAGGCAAACTTTGTTGAGTTTTCTGTAGTGAGTACATTCAAATGCCAAGTAATAAGCAGTAAGRTAAGGGCTTTTCTTCTTTTTTGTAGAGTGGCTGAAACGAAATAATTTCTTTAAATGAAAGAAGTATTCTTCTACAAATCGCACAATCAAAAAAACTTACAAGTATGAAACTGTCTTTGCCAGTTTTATCACGATAGCAAGAGACTCTTACCCATTAAGAATAATTCTCTTAGTGATATGACCAAAGTCAGGAACTGTTCTGGTTTGATAATGTTTAGAAATCAATAAAGTTATTCACTAAAATTACTCTAGCTATAACCAACATCAGCAAAACACTTACTAAACCTTGGGGAAAGTCTAAATCCCACTAGATCTAAAGGGTAGCAAATGTACCTTAAAATTACTTGGATCCCAAAATTTTCACCCACTGTGAAGCCTCTGGAACTTTGTTCATTTCTCATAATAACCTTTGGTCTGTTTGTAGCTACAGAGTAACTGACTGGCTCTGTCACTCCTTTAAGTAGACTTGTTGACTTAAATACTCATACAGGAAAAGGATGAACAAGACATTTCTTAATTTACTACTGCATACACCTATGATCTGTACCAATCATATCTGCACCTTTTTGTGCATTTTTGGGTCACAGTTTTAAGTTACCAGGCAATATAGGCATCTTGCATATTCCTGAGTTCATTAGTTGGGCATCATGGGAAGGGCTCTTTTTTTCCACATTAGAATCCGCACCAAAAAAAGGCTGCTCTGAAGTAGTGAAAGTGAGGGATAATAATGGAATTTGCACACCCTCTTAATATTCAATGCGGCCTCTTTAAGTTTGCACTAAGGCATACAGTGTCAGCGTGAAAATAGACTTTGACATATTATCACTCTCCTATGGAAAAAAACTGGGATATGAAATAATGAGGGTTCTTAACCTGAATTCATGTCAAAGGACTACAAAAAAACCCACCATAAAAACAGAATAAACAATTAACTGTACTCAATTATTTCTAACCAACTTGAAAATATTATAATAGACAAGAGAGAAAAACTTGAAAACGTCCCAGTGAATAGTCTCAGGATGTGTTTTTGGCAAAAACATTCTGTATTTCCATACAGGATGGCAGCTACCTATCATAATTAGTATTTCGATGAYACAAGCAGATGGATAATTTCTGTCATTTCTGACCTGTATTATTTGTTCACTAGAACACCATATTACTCCTGTGTTTATCTTCCTGTAGGAATTTTGTTCCACTTTAAACCAATACAGATGGACTTACTTGCATTCACTCCTATTCTGCTGATGCTCATTATTTCAGTATATTTTAAAAAAACAAAGCACAAACCTATGTTAACACATTTACAGTAACACAAGTTACTACAAAAGTCTAAAAAAATTAAAACAAACAGAATTTCAGGAAGACTTATTATAGGATTCCTGTTGTGGCATGAAAGACTTCAGAGAAAAAGTAGCGTATGTTTGTTAGTGTAGCACCATTAAACTAAAAAATAAAAGTGATTAAAAAGATTTAAGAGCCTTATATATAACAATATAGAACCACAAGTTACTACTGTGCTGCAGGATCTAGCTCAAATGTATCATAAAATTCACCCAGCCAGCTGCGATATTCAGAGTCAACAGGCTTTCACTGTAATAGATTTTCTGTAAAAAACACAAAGCCCACTGAGTTTAAGATTCATCAGCTCTAAACTGCCCTATTCCCCTTGGTACACAGAATTTGTAAAGCGTGTTAGCTACAAATCTAAATTAATTCAAAATAATCCACATAGTTAGAGTGCATAATTAAGCTCCACCACAATGGCAATTTAAATATTACTTTCATTTCACAAGTGGCAAAACAGAGGTGAGTGAAGCTCCTGATTCAAGGTAACAAGAAAACAATATCCTAAGTGACTAAGAAATCACAAGTTCCTTGGCTCACAGTATTATCATGACTCTGAAGTAGTCTTTTTTTTTTTTAAAGACAGACCCATATGAAGATGAGGATTCATTTTGCATACTTTTGCATAAACAAGAATATCCTACACACATTAGAGCACAAACCATGATGAAATACATAATCATATAAACAAATGTTACATGATAATGCATTATTCATATGGGTTAAATATAAATCTATTAGTAATTTATCTGTTAAAACATATGCATCTTACACAATTAATTATAAAATATGTAATATAAACTTATAGAATTAAATATAAACCTAGGTTTCAATTGACCAGGTAACTTTAATATTAATGACTTCTAATATTTGGAGTCCTAGATTTTTTTATCTAAAATTTGTTTGCATTTATTATATTTATTCATATTACTTAAGGTTTGAAAGTTACATTTTTATTTATAGAGAAAGCCAGTTTCACTACTTTTTTGCATCGCAGTTTTGGAAATCCCCAGTAGCGTTAAGTCTAATTATCTGTTTCTACTTCTCTTAAAAACATCTACTCTTGACTCGAGTTGCTGTATGATTGTAACAACCTGCCATATGTAATGTGCAACTGCTGGTCCTCAGCTTCTGACAACCTCACTGGCTGTAACGTCAAACATTAAGAGCTAACCCTCAGGGTACTAGGACAGAAGAATATGCACACAGCATGAAGAGTTGACATCATCGGATGTAATAGTGGAGCTACACACTCAAGTCCTCCCCAAAGAATTCAGAAGTCTGCTGAACTCCGTGGACTTCCATCCAATTATGTGAACCATTTGTAGACCTTAGCTGCTGCTGTTAGCACACATGCGTGTTCCGCAGACCCCAATCTGCACTCAACTCCCTTCCTAGTCTAATAGGTSTTCAGAGGGGACGGATGAGGGTGCCACACCATCTGTCAAAGCTAAGACACATAAGTAAGCCAATAAGGAGGGCTGCGCTGCCAGCCCCAACAAGCTCAGCACCACAGGGCTCCCTTCACGTGAACTTCACCCTGTACTGGAAGCCATATCCTTTCCTAATAAACACGGCCATTTTTATAGCCCTTCTTTTTATAGCCCTTCTGTACAAGATTCCAACAATCTGTACCATTTGGAAACCTAGTATACTAGAGAAAATTAAATGATGGCTTCCAAGCATCTTTAATAGCATTTAATCGATCTGAGGGGAACTTCTTAGGTAGCAAAATAAGAGAAGCTGCAAGTCTTTATTATTTCCTCCCCATGGCATTCATTACAGTTATAGAGGAAATGACTACATAGAACATGGATTATGTATCACTGTATAAACATGTCCTTTGATCTGGTATAGATGTACATACATTAGCTTTCACAAGAAACATTTAAACAAAGTGTTTGTTTACTTTCAAGGGCTCTTCTGAAGTTAAACTGGGATGAATAGGCAATCAAAGTTCAGAAACATCAGATGTAATTAAAAACATTTCCAAGTAGTTCTGCACATGGTTAAGTGATTCTCACCAYATGAACTTTAAAACAGTTGTGCAGAATAAAGAGAGACTAATTCTCTCTTTAAAAGAAACATTGGGTTTCTTGTGTCTCTATCAAACGGGATTTTTGTTAATTCATACTTCTAGAACTAACTGTCCTAACAGCACAATTGCTTTTTGTTTCCACTCCCATCACTAGATACAACAGGATTTAGAGAAATGTTTAACCTTATTTGAAAAAAGAATCTGACATCTTTATGAAGTCAACACTATACTGATGTTATTCAAAAATCAGAATCCTAGGACCAAATGGACTTAGTTTTGAATCTGAAGTGACAGCTCAACAACCAGATAGACCAAATCTTCAAATCCAGACACTGTTCAGCTCTGGCAAAACTCTTATTTTCTCCCAATTGAGTTACACATGCTGTTCCATGCAACTGATCAATAGCAAGCTTCAACACATTAACCAGGCTTCAATTAAAGACTCACAGGAGGACAGAAGTGTCTGCAGATATAAAACAAACAAACAAAAAACCAACCCACAAGCAAATACCCAGCCTGGTACTTGGCAAGGAATGCAGAAACTTCTGAAATCTAATATCTTGAGAAAACAGAAGGTTAAATCAAATTCTTTAAGCATGTCAAYTAACATCCACTCAATCAGATAACATGTATTTGACTTTTTTTTAAAGAAATCACATCAGCAACAAATGTAAATATGAAGATACTTGCCACGACTCTTTCAGAAATTTTCCATCCAAGCTTCAATTTATGAAGACAGAAAAAAATTTCAAAGAATTAAACCAGGGATATTTATTTCAAACTGAAGTGCTATTGCCAAAGACATTCTCTGATAACATCAAGATCGATGATGTTTATGCACGAATTGTGTTTAAGTCAGATAAATGAAATGCCAAAAAAGAAAATCCAAAAAAGAGAGTTACACATCTCTCATCAGTTAAGTAGTCGCAAGGACATTACACACTGGGTAAAGTTCTGGACGTCCAGTAAGGATATTTATTGGTTATCCTATCTACAAGAGTGCAGCTTCCAAAGGAGTCTGAAGTTACTATTTGATTATTCCATACTTTACACTGTTTAAATACCTCTCCTGAGGAAACTCATTGCAAAGATAATGCTCTCCAGAAGTCTATATGTTTTTTCATAAGCAACTTTTCCAGTCGCTTATGAGGAAGCCAAATGACAAAAACTCAATGATATGTCAAAGATCACATGACACACCGATGACTACGCTGGGAGCAGAGCATGGGAGTCCTAACTACCTCCCAATTAAACATTACTTTCCATCTGTTGAGCTTATAAGAGTGAAATTAAAGATAGCACGTGCCACTAATGGTGCTTCAAAACTAGACCTCTGCGCCAGCAATAGTCTGTATTTTATGAATGCAACTATGTATTTACAAATAATGAGTCTCAAACAATGATTAAGACCTTTGTTTTGCTGAGGCAGATGCCCATTTGCACCAAAATATAAGTGTCTAAAGGAGATTTATTTTTACTAGAATTAAAAGAAAAAAAAAAATCCCAAAACGATGAACCCAAACACACAGTACTATCACAGAGCTGCTGTTACCAGAACTTCATTTCATAGTTCTCTCAAATTTAAATTACACCACGTACTGCTGTAAAGACACTGTTCTATTACTGCCATTTTCATAGTGTGTTCCTTTATTTTACATTTTCCTCCATTTGTCCACAGAAATCCATTTTGTAAAACGTATTGGCAGTCTTCTAAAATGTGATTTATGGTACCATTTAAGCACTTATCACTTGCTATTCATTCTTCCAGCTACATTATTCTTCTGGGCTACAAAATACTAAGCATCTCAGCAAAGTAAATATTTTTCAATTCATGGGGTTTTATTATTTTTCAGACAAAATACAATATTTTTCCTGGCCTGTTTATTAATCACAAACCAAAATAAACCTACTAATGATTTAGATGTCAAAATTCCTTGCTATTCATGAGCACGATGAAGCCTTAGGCCTTAATACTGAAAAAATACAGCCACCTCCTTAACTTTAAACATGAAAGTAGTCTCAATTTTCTCTAAAGACTTATAGAACTGTAAACTAATTAGGCTCTTTTTCCCCTCATTCATAATGAAAAGTGATAGTTACTACTACATAAACTAGTACAGCTAGAAAAAGCAGGCAAGTTCTTGGAAACAACCCTTCCCTAGGCCCCAGCTAAAGCTCTGTATTCCAGAGAGCAATTTTGCTCTTTCTACCTATACCCGATAGCCTAATTAATAATATTGTTTCTATTTTCAAGCCTTTCCTCATAGCCTAGTTAACAATATTATTTCTCTTGTCAGGCCTTTCCTTGTTTTTATTGCAGCTGAAACAAGACATTTTTCTACAACATAATCAACCACGTTAATTCTTTAATGATGCTAACCAGCAAAGTGACAAGCAGACTGCACACCCCCAGCATAACAACCTTTCTAAAATGCAAGCAGCTAATCGTTACTTGAAAATAATTGTGACACATACAAAGCTCTGAAGTCAATATTAAAAGGCTTGCAAAGTGCAGAATGTAGGTTTTCAAGTACTTCCAAGTCTACTGACATCTAGAAAAATAAGACACCAACTCACCACAGCAAGAATCACTGTACATGTTAAAAGTTTTTCTTCCGTTCAATCACACAACATTATACAGAACCCTCTGAAAATACAGCCTATGACCTGCCCTGTGAAACACAGAACCTGAAGAGACAAACGGGTAAAAAGAAAGTGGAAGTTTCCTGATTAGGACCTGCACGCTGGAATTAGAGATGGCACGAGGCTTCTGTTGGAATTACGGGAGTTAATTCAGGTAATTGAGCATGACAGTCTGTCATCACTTCAGACAAACATTGATGACACATCAGAAGACAATTCCAACTGTACTGGCAAGAAAACCAGTTTGGCTTACGGGAAAAGAAACTATTTACTTACCAAAGATGTGAGATCACAAATCTTTCTCTCTTTTGTTTTTGTGTCATGCAGGCATAAAGTTTTATAAACAAACATATTTCAAAAATTATTTGTGGTTGCGGAGTTACAATACACTAAACTAGCACGTGCTTTAACAATTGTCTACTTAAAAGCAAGGAAATTAATAGGTTAGGGACATCATCCACCATTAACTGTTAACATAAATGTTACACTAATCAAGTATAAGTAAACATACATATCACCAAAAACTTCACAGAGGTATAAATCAGACTTTTAAAAGCCTTTTTTTCCGTGCAAATAAAATACTACTATTTACATAAACAGCAATTCAAAATATGCAGATCAAAAGCGGCATGACAATTAAAAAAAATATATATAAATACAGAAGCAAGAAGAAATGATAGGTAGAAGAAGTCTTCTTTGACACAACAAGTATTTTTAACAGCATGTGATAGAAGCCAGTTTTAAGACCCTTCTTTCCTCCTCTTCTGATAGTCTTCAAGAGCTCTCTGTTTTGAAGCCAAATAAAACTCCAGTCCAGCACTAAACCAGAAAATAAATACAGAAACTGGAAGGGCAAAAGTCTAAGTGTACAGAATACATAATTTATTTATTTTTTAATTTAATTTGTTAGTTCCATCTTGATAATGCCATCAAGATGACCATCCCAGAAAACAAATGTTCACTTTATAGCTCTGAATCAAAGCAGAAAGACAGCATAACATCAATTGTCTGATAAATTTTTCACATTGATGGACAGAAGATGAGCAATTGCGATTGCTGAGAAACAGTCAACTATCTTAGAGTTTCTGACAGAATCCAGCATTTGCAGCTCCCAGTCTAGAAGGATGAAAAGACTGCAGAAGACAGAAAGTTTTTATTCTCTTGTTGTCTTATATACTTCTAAAAAGCACTTGGCTGGGAGAGGACTCAGCATATGTAGGCAGTTTAACTCAGCATATATAGGCAGGTGAGAAAACGTCCAATTGTGCACGTATTATAAGAGTATGCACAACAAAAGCACATGAAAGAAAAGGTCCCATATTCCCACGCATCTTAAACTCTACATCAAAACTCAAATATTTGAAATTATCATATACCATTCTAGTAACCAGGCTTTGTTATATTTTTGTTTACTATAGTTAAAGTTGGAAGTAGAATACTAACAGGAGATGATTAATCACTATTCAGAAGACTAGATGTGAGGAGGAAATTTTACGTATTCCTTCTAAAAGGGTTCATTGTTCCAACATGAAATATTTTGATTTTTTTTATTAAAACATTAGGCAAATTAATAGACTATTGCTATTTTCTGCACAATTATTTTGTAACTTACTAAAAGAACACACACCACTATAGATGCATTTTCATATTTTATAAGCTCCACAGCTGTTTCTTTGTTATCCTGGTGATTTGATCAATTTGACTGTTTAAATCAATACAACATGAATTTACTTTGACTTGAATACTTTATAAATTTCATTTCAGTGATACTAACTTCACTTTGGTTGCATGTTTCTGTGATTTTTAATGGTGAACATAATACATTAGCATCAGATACTGTGTCTCTTTTTTTCCCCAATAAGCAGTCCAAGTTTAGTTACTTGAGGATATAGGTGGATATTAAAGATCCAATCCGAACCCTGATCCATACGCCTTTATTAGCTTTTGGTTCTCACATTTCATAACAGGATCCACTTTGAATTTTAACTACAGATAAGCTAATATTCACACTTACAGTGGAGGAACTTATAAAGCATACCATTCTAGTCAACAGCTATCTGCTACATGATACTAGCAGTATACACACTTGAACTGAATATAGAGACAGAAAGCTTTGTTCCTTCAAATACTGCTTCATTTTTATAACTTGTGACCTCCAGAGCTTATTCATGTTCTATTATTTGCTGTTTGTGAAACTGAAAACTGAGAAGGACAGGAAGTATGCAAGAAGAAAGAGGCATCACCTGGAAAATGATACATAAAAGCTATTTAAAAAAAAATCACTGGAGTTGTATAACATGGAGAATTTGATTAAAATTTAGATGTGGCTATATTCTCTGCAAGGAAGTCTTTCTTTGGAAAAGATCCACCTCTGCACATCAGAGGCGGACCCCTCTGGAAAGAAATGCTGGACCCTTCTTTCTTCTGTATACTACTTCAACGAACACTGTTCCTCTGCCTTTAGGAAAGGCAGCTTAACAATGGGAAGCCTGTGCAGAGCCATTGCCTCCTATGACATGTCTAACAGTGAGTTAATATGATTTAGGTCACATCCTGCACAATCAGGATTAAGATAAGAAAACACGCATGTTGTTCTTCAGTAACGCACCAGATCTTTTCCCCTTTCCCTAGCCATAACTCGCATACCAACTTCTTGCCTAATGATTACCATCTCTGGATTGGTACTCCCTATTTGATCAGATTCATTTCCGACCCTGACTCTCTTGTTGGCTTTCCTGGAAATTGCCCCGGTCTGTTCATACGAGTAATGCAGGGTACAGAATATGCCTGTGAAGTGGAAACTCTAGAGAACACATACAAAAGAAATACATATGTGCCTTTTCTACTTTGTATATATGTAAAACAGCAGTATCTCTGAAGACTCTCTAGGTTGGCAATAATTGCAGAATGACTGCGTGACTACTAGAGAACTTCAAGAACACCTTGACATCTTATAAAAACTCACGATTGCTGCTTTGGAACAAACAGCTTCCTTTACAAGGTTTACAACTTTCTCTACCCTATTGCACACTATACAAAGGAGCTACAAGCCACTATCACACCATGTATTCTTTGTGAAAGACAGATTATTTTTTTTTTTTTTTTTTTTTTACTTCTGCTGGTTTTAAATCAAGTCTCAGCAAAGGTATTCCAATACCTGGCTCAAAATACTTTTTTGCAATGTTACTCATTGCAATTACTTAACTGGGAAGATTAGAAAACCACTTCACCTCCATTCTCCAGTCTTCCCATCCTTAAGAAGGGTTGACAGGCTAAGAAATAACTATGGGGAGCCCTGTGTTAAAATGCTAGCAGTGATAATGCACATAAATTTTCACCACTGTCTCATGAGTATCTTCACGCTGAGAAGGGAATCATAGTTTACATATTGATGAGAACAGCATAAAGATACTTCGCAGTAGTTTCACATAGGCAGTACACAGAATAGGACTGCAGGGTTCCCAAACTCTCACCTGAAATTTCTGTACAAAAAGGGACACATTTTTAACCCCCTACTGCTAAACAAAGAAAAAGAAAATAATCTGTTCTCCATGCCCATTATGAACAGGACTAGTAATGGGTTTAAATTACAATGAGAAAGCTTCAGCTTAAACGCTAACAAAAACCCTTCTATTAGTAAAGACTGGAAGAGATTGCCCGGGGAGACTGCAGAGTCTCTATCATTTCAAATCTTGAACAGTAGCTTAGACAAACATCTGTCCTAAATCTTGAGCTTGGTGAGCTTTGAACTGTCCAGTACATTAAGCATGGCAAGGTTCCTAATAAGCTCTCCAAGCTGATGAGCTCTCCACCAATTTACGTGTGCAATGCTATTCAGGCTACATTAAGAGCTACTTAGCAGCAGGTACAATATCAAAATCCACATTTTATTTCTTTCGCATCCCTAAGAAGTGAGAAATATATTAACATAATGCTGCGGGTTCAATTAAAACCAGGCTGAAGAAAGCAATCCATCACTACTTTCTTTAATTTCCAAAATTGTACCTACAAATTCAGTACCTATAAACTGTGCCTATGAACTCCATACAATGAGGAATATTCTGGTCTCAGTTACAAAACCTGAGTTCAGCCTACAACAGTATCATAATTGTTATGATCTGGCCATTATATTGAATATTCAAATAAATGCATTGCATAAGAGAAAGAAACAAGATGAACTGACTAATCTTTACTTTAAGCTAATGTGGGGAAACTGTAAAAATATACAGACTTCATATTTACATATGCTTCTGACAACCTGTTTTCTACTTTATGCTCTGTAGCTGACTACAGCCATTGTTGAGACACACACACAGAGCACAAGAGGAATTTGGGAGAGCACAAAGTAAATTCTTGGGTGGAGTTTTGGTTTGTACTTATTCTTTCAAGTAATGCAGGAGTTTCTTTTGGGTAAGAAACATGTAAGAGACAGAAGTTAATTTCGAAGACATGTTTTCCAGCTATACTTAGCACTTTCTGGATCTTGTCTAATTCATCAACATCCTTTTTAAAGTTTCAATCAGATCTGGACACCAGCACCCCTATTTTGGTTTTAGAAATGCCATCTTGAATGGCAATATTAGCTAGGTACGTGTTTTCAGTACCTCTGCTTACACAGTCAAGAATCTCATTCACTTCCTTAATGTGCTGTTTTACTCACGGTTTAAGACCATCTAAGACTGAACTGCTGCCCCCCTCACATTCTCTCCCTTTCTACTCACACCAGCACTGGCATTTTTGACATCAGTAACGTAATCTGACCGAACATTTTTTTTAATGGGAAGCTGGAAAAGGCACAGCCAGTGAATAACAGAACGTTTCAGGCACAAGTGCAGCCTTCGCATGGTTTATGTTAGCCCTGCCAGTGCACCTTTCACAACAGGATACTGGCTTATTCCATTGCTCATAATATCACAGTCTGCTACAGCATTTAAATATGAAAAAATGAAAGTATTACATGAACTTGCTTATTTTAACACATGTACCTACACTACATATTTTTAAATATTTTTATCTTATTACTTGGTCTTCCAGAGGAAAAAAAAGTTACTTTACTTGGTTTTGCATTACTATTACAGCAAAATTCTACCACCATGCTGCTTTTACCTAAACTTTCTGAGCAAAGGGTCACAGCAACCTAATAAATCATAAAGCTGTCTTAGCTAGTAAACAATATAGAAAGTGAGTCACAGGAAGCAAGGAAAATGGATATCCAAGACTGTTCAAATAGACTTCATGAAGACTTACTAACATGGGGATGTCCTGTGGTTCCATTTGGCCACTCAGTTTTGCTCAAGGTTGGTTTAATTTGAAAAGACATCCAGGGACATCTTTTAGCGTTACGTGCTGGGTCCTGAACAAGCAGTAAGGGACTGAGCAGAGTTCATTAAGAAAGCTGACAATCTTCCAGGAAACTTTTCATTCACCTTTCTACTGACCACAAAAGCAACACCCAAAGAAAGAGAACAAACGTAGTGTTTCAGTTTTAAACTTGTATGCCTCTTTTTACGACCTCTGCTGAGGTTCTTGTTGTGTTACCCCGAGGCCATATCAGAAATCCCTACAGATCTTTAGACTGGTTTTACTTGCTTGACACACCCCTTTTTTAAATGTCCTTCTAATTCCACTTCAGCTCGCCATTTAATTACTCAGACATACACATACATGCACGTGTGCAACTAGCTGAACATGACTATTACTTAACAGCCTAAAATTTAAGCTTCTAAAATAATCTCACTGTTACATTTTACTAATAAGAACACAGGGAAGAGCAGTGAGATCAGTAACTTGCATCAGCAAATGCTTCTTACGGTAATCCATTGTAAATGTTAAACCATACAGAACTGCAGTTCTGCAGGACAGTTAATAGAGCATGGAGATTTGGAAAAAGTATTATCTTGTTCACAATAATAATTGTATGCACTATCAAAAATCAGAACTTGTGTATGCTTTAAAGTACAGTGCTACTTCTTAATCCTTCCCATTTTGGAATTTAGGAAGCTGAAAGGATTGGTCAAAAAAATCCACAAAAACACCTTCATTATTAGAACCAATCCTTCATGACCGAGTTTCCAGACACAGGGTAGCATCCCAGTCCCTTCTATTGAAATTATATTTTGTCATCAATTTAAAATGGAGAGAGAATTCTGTTCAATCATCATTGCAGACACCAACAGTTCAAATAATTTATTTCAGTTCACCACTGCATTGTATCCTTTTAAGGAAATTGTCATCATTCTTAGTATATAAAGYACAAGTGTTGTAAGATTATTTCTTAGTTGTTACACAAAATTCAAAATGAGCTTTTTCCCCAGCTATAGTCTACATGCAGCTCTCAATTCTGCATTTAAGCAGGGTTTCAGGTGAATTAAAAAGGACAGATATGGCAGCCCTAAAGTAATATATGAAAGTCTTATTGTATTAGTCATTTTTCCTGTCATTTTGTATTAGTGTCATATTAGTCTAATGCAATACTAACATGATAGTGAAACGTTAGCATATTACAGATTACTCAGTGTGTCAAGCTTGAATCTGATCATATTACTTTGCTGCGTGTATTCCAGTGATGAAACCCTTCCCTTCTACCCTCTGAACTATGCAGGACTAACAGAAAACATGAGGCACAGACTATGCAAGTGTCTAACACTTGCATAATAGGTATTAACATTTCTCGTGCCAAACGAGAGAACCTAACTGTAACAGAGCAGGCAATATTGATTCACTCTAGGAATTTGTTAATACAAGTAAGGTATTCCTTTTCACTTTAAGATGATTTTGAGTCTCTCCACACAAACTGAAGAACTACCATTAAAAGTAGCAGCATTTCGAAGTGTTCCTATGATAGGTGAAATCCATCTAGAAAATAAAAGCATTAGATATCCTGTTCGAGTCTTCTTTGCATTTAACCAGGAACTATTAAATTAGGTAGTAAAAGAAATCTGTATGGTTTTCTCCAAGTATATTTTTTCTTCTAGTGGCCTAGCATCAAGTAGGAATTCAACCACAAAGCTGAGGGCCAGGACGTGTGGCTGAGTTTCCCTGGTCAGGTCCTAGAATATCCAGCAGAAATGCAAAGAGTAATTTCTGGCCTGGACAGTAATCATACTTAGGTAATAGCACRTAAACAGAGAGGAAAAACCCCATCCAATCAATCGCTACTACTGTTCTCTTTGGTGATAACTATCAAAATACTTGTTTGCCGAAGCAGTATTTGAATGTTTCCAATCTAGGCGCAAGTAGGACTGTGGGTGAAGACCACAGCCATTACAAAGTGTGATATTTCCCCTTCAGATAAGGAAAAGGTGCAACCTGTGTTTCTGTTTCAGAGGTCTCCATACCTCTTTCATTTAAGTAACTGAAGTATTTTAAATAAATATTTAAGTAATTATAAGTAAAATATTTAAATAAAGTGTTATTGGAAACAAACATTTACAGAACCCAAGAAAACGGATCAAATGAAGCCGCATCTTAAAGGCCTTAGTACATTAAGCTTCGTAGACATTTACAGAGGAACAAGAATCTTTGAGTTTGACATGTTCCCACATGAAAACAGATGTTGTTAAGAATGAGAAACAGTTTGACCAACATAAAATCCAATTATTTAGGCATGCACATTAACTACTTGGATTTATTCTAAAACTATAGTTAAGAAAGCATTCAGAAAAAACAGCTTCTTTTCACAGTCTTTGCCTACTACACTGATTACCACGTATTGCTTTTGCAATAATTACTATGCATTGCATTTCAGTGAAGTTACGCAGCTTCCCTGGCTCATTAAGATTTTACGTTATTTTCCTCTACATGTCCTCAGTAACTACTGTTAGGATGACACACAGTACTGTAGAACTCTAGGTGGCCAGAGAGTAAGAACCATTATGTGAGGTTTACATGTACACACTCAGACACATACGTATACCCCGACAAGAAGCACAAGAGCAAGCAGTATTTCTGTTTCTTTTTTCAATAGTGGAAAAGAGACAGAAAAAAACAGTACTTAAGAACAAGAACAAACAACAGAGCCTTAACAACCCATGCATGCAGAATTCCAGTACAATATTTAACTACATGCTGCAGTTGAATTTTTTTGTATTTTAAAGTTTCAGTGTGCATACCACACCTCTGTTCAACTGGAGTAGAACGATATAAAAAAAGAGTTCTCTTCACAGGTTATACTAGAGGGGTATAGGCATGGGCCAATTTACTGCTTTAATACTATCATTTGTACTTACTCACATGTACAAACATTCACCTTTCTGTATATATGCAAGAATGAACCTCTCACACGTACAGTTTCTCAGCTATCCCAGATACAGGTGGGCTTTTGTACAAGACGACATCATTCACAAATACCGAGTACAAGACAACATGACAAAACTGTGCTAGTCTTTAGAGGTTTTTAAAGTGATTTTACACTCGAAGTTTACTGCAAGGACTGGTAAAGTTTCAGCCTAGTTTTATGGCTTTAAGTTAAGACTCAAAATATAAGCTTTTATATAATCAAACACCATACGAAGATAGACTACCAGTTTAATGCCATTTCAATGTACTGAGAGAACTGGAAGCATATTATTTTTTTGAGTAGAGTTTTATTGACTTTGGATAAATATTTAAAGCTTTTTAGAGTCCTGCGTAAATCCAATAAACACATATTTGATCAAACTGCCATCTGCTGGGTATTCCTGGGATTTAAGTGGTTTGGTTACACACACACTTACTTCTGTGTCTGAAAATATTTTAACAAGAACTATGAAAAATCTTTCCATTTTCATCACATGTTTTTTGAAGTTTGGTGGGCAATAACCAATTGCCCTTGTTCCAGCAGAAATGCTGTCAGCAGTAGCAGCCTTAGGACCAGGACTTGCTACAGTCGTCCTGTGACCCTGCATAACCTAATTCATCCTGCTCACACGAACACCCACATTGCTGGGCACAGCTCGGTTAGCTTCACCCACGCAGCCCTTGAAGAGAAGAGGGCACACAACAGAATCCACATTGCCTGAAGCAACCATGTCCTATAACCACAGAATTTAGTAGAGGTGCTGACGGCTTGCTCAGNAAAAAAAAAAAAAAAAAAAAAGAAAAGAAAAAAGTGACAAGAGGAGTAAAAAGACTAATAAAGGAGTAGGAACAAATTATTTAACTACCTCCACAAAAAAACAAGCCATATATAACAGAGGGGCAAATTTCTGAGAACTTATTTTTCAGGACATTAAGGAAATAATTCTCCTTGGATCCATCCAAGGTTATAGCCATCAAGAAGCAAGGCTACTCTGATAGTATACTAGACAAGTTTAATAACTGTGATACAATCAAGTGCAAACAGAGCACTCCCAGAAAATTATCATTATAAGAACTAATGGCGGAATGCTATACTTTTATAAGTGAGATTTCAAATTAGTTAGGCCCTGAAGGCAGAAGCAAAACTAAAATCTTGAGGCTCCCAAAACACAATAACAACCTAAGCACATTGTACAGAAGAACCATCTACTGTATTAATGTTCCAACATCCCCCTCTAAGGAGAGGGCAAACTAAAGTTATGAAATGCAAGCACAGAGCCATCAGCTGGGAATTGGGCTGATCTGAGAGGCTGCTACAGAGGTGTTCATTGAGAGGTGTCTTGCAACTTCCCCAAAGCATCTTTGTTCTAGGCACTCAGGCTTATCTGTGTTGCAAACCCAGTATGTCACCAGCTGCTTCTTTCCTTGAGTCCTTAATTAAATTTTAAATATCTTAAGTCACCTTTTTGAACACTTACTTCTAGGACATTCAGAGGCAGAACTCCAGGTACCACAGTTTTTACTAAAAGAAAAAATTGCCTCTAGGACATGGGAAGATAATGATACCTTGCTATATGAACAGAAGAGCTTGRGGATTCAGTGTAGAAGCTCTGGTTGGAAGACACCACCACAGCTCATACAGTCCAGCCCCCCACTCAAAGCAGGATTACTCAATCAGGTCAGCTGTGGCTTCACCTAGCTGATAAATCTGAGGTTAAAAAGGTTCATATCACTAAGTGTGCAGAAAAGCTTCACAGAAAAGAAATAGAGCTACCCATGACATTTGATGGGACCTTTCAAAGGCAGGGGCTCTAATCTTTAAAAGGCAGGGCATCTGCCAAGATGAAGTACTTGTGATGGGACAATCCTGAAAAACAATAGTCTGCAAAGCTATTTAAAGCACGTTCTTAGAAAACCCTTGTTTCAATCTACTGTATGGTTCCTTTGGGGGTTTGTGTGGATTATCAGGAAGAGAGATGCAAATTACCTCACAAGAACACTTACAGAAAGAAACTAACTATTACTTGCATATGCACAGACTGGGATGGCAGGGATGGGACCTCAAGCTTTAGAGGTTTTTCATAAGACTAATCTTCCTTACGAAAAGAAGTTGGAACAGGGAAGAGAAATTAACACGAATTCAGTTGAGTGTCATCATTTCCTTTTGGAGCACAGGCAGGATTTAGATATGCTAGAGGAAGGCTGAAGAAAACCTGGGCTCAAGCAGATAGCCCATGCTCTCAAGACAGAAGGATGCTGTCCTTCCTTATCTAGGCTTTCAAATTACACTACTTCAACTGCATTTGGACCATATTCGGTATAAGCCTAAATGAAGCTAGATTTCACTGCTATTTAAACAAAAATAAACAAGTTGTGTGCTTAGCTTTCCCATATAGAAAGAGAAAATACATGAAGAAATATATTCTAGCTTATCACACTTTCAGACTGATGAAACTTTCTTCACAAGAACTTAGACTGATAGAAGTATACTACATTAAAGAAGTCATCTCCATAGTCTAAGAATGACGTTCCTATTACTACAATATAGAAATCAAGTGTAAATTGAACCAAAGCAATTCAGCAGAAATCAGAACATAAAATCAGGTTACACTATACTCTAATCCTATTCAAAATCAAGTCAGCTATGCATAATTACTGTTTTGCAGTAAGAATGGAAGACTCTAAACGTTGTGAAAAATCACCATGAAATGCTTGGGGATCCTGATGGCTGGAAAGTACTATACAGAGACACATTATTGTCATTTTACATGTAATTCTACAGTATTTGTATTTTAAATCCAGATATTCTACAAAATTCAAATATATATAAATCAGTGGGCTACATTCAGAGAGATTCTCCCTAATTTTACATCTCGCTCCCACCCCCACTATCAGTGGGTGTGGTTTACAAGGTGTAGTGTTGGATTGCTAGTCCTATATGGCATTTTGTACACTGCCTGAAACTGCAGACTCTGGCATTTCCCAAGAATTACAAGATTATCACCTTATGACAGATGCTTGCAAAACCTGCAGCCATTTTAGCCTGTAAGGGCCCATTAAGTTCTCTGGGAACTGCAGCAGGAGAAAATGCACAAATTGCAACTAAAAATGCTAACTCGGGAAAATCAGTGCACAAGAAGTCAGCCATGCGTACATGCACCATATTTCAAAGGCCAGATATAAAGTGCTTTTCTGGCTTTGTAGAAATGAGGTTTATTAAGTACCTGGGTCGAAATTCATTATTCCGTAGGGAGGATTGTCTGTGCTGCCAGGGAAAGCGATGCTGGAACCAGTCAAACACACCCACCACCAGTCTGCTGGAAAAACAGGATGATATCATACCTGCATTATGCTATCAAGTGCAGGATTAGGGTTCACTTATTGACCATTATTTCTCACTCTCAAGACTTAAATTCACCTGGATGAGATGCACAATAGATATACCATTTGATTTTCAAGGCCCAGGCAAAGCACTGACCAGGACTTCTAAAGGTTTCCCTGCAGGTATATAGACAGCAAATACTGACTCCTAGCAAAACCTCAACTGAAAGCACACTACACAACCAGAAACTGTGCTTTTCCAAAGACTGAGGATATTGTCATCTGGAGTTTTAGATCAGCCCCAATATAGAAATAGCCACAGAACACAACATCCGCTTCAACTAATTTCTTTGATTCTTTTAAAATGCTTAGTACCTAAACACAAACTCTTTAAGTACACTTACACATTAGAGAGTCAGACTCAAATCTTTATATCCAGGATAAACAATATCACTTCATATATAAGACACTGCATAGTCTTCAAGCCTCTGCAAAACCCAAATAAGATTTTCATGGTTTGGTTAAGAATACTTTATTCAGGATGTTTTAATGCACAAAACATCTTCAAAATGTTCTAACAATCACATTTTGTGTATTCCATACACTTTCAAGTGTAAGCTGTTTATAGAATGTAGGGGAGCAATAAGCTTTTGTCTAAGTAAATGGTGAAAATACTTGACTCGGTAAAAAATATATGAATCTATTCTCTAATGATACCATCATGGGAAAATTGGTAAACATTTTCCTTGTATTTCAGTTCCCAAACAATCAGCCAATACTACACTAAGACTAAAGCAAATGATGAAGACAGTATGACCCTAATATTCTTTCTACCTTGTGTATTTGTGTTCCAGGACAGTTGCATAACTTGACTTGAAAGTGATAATTCTCTTTCTGGGTCTTATTTGGATCCAAGAATGCTTAAATATTTTAAGTAATGCAGAAAGCGCCATCACTCTTCACAGCAGAGTAAGTGCTAAGATAACCTGCAAAATTCTAAGGTGCTGGTTTTATTACTATTATAGTTGTTGGTGTTTGGGTTTTTTTCTAAAAAAAACTATGTACATAGGAAGAGCATTTAGTTACCATTGATAAAAGGTGCGAGAAAAATGATACCATACACTGTGTCCAGGTATATTGCAACATACGTATTTATGTCATCACACTGCTGTACTAATAGATGAACTAAAACAACATGGCATTTGTTGTGCCTCAAACAACTTTTACTTAACATTTCACAAGAAGGTAACAACTCATAACTTTTCCTAACACTTCGTCCCTTCAGTGACCAAAGATGGACTTGCCCTGAAAAAACATTAATCTTTTAAACAGCAGTATCTACTGGATACACTTTGAGTTACGTAACTAGACGATATCCTTTCTTATCTACAAATGCATTAACCCTACCTGAAACTGTTTTTGTGCAAATCCAAACTTTTCAGGTATCAGGGAGCAGGAAGCAGGCATCCTGTCACCTCCTACTTAGGATAAGCTGGTCAAGCAAAATGTTGTCAGGGCTCCGTCCTTCAAGGCTCAGAAGATGTCTCTTAGAGAACAGACCTTCACTCTAGTAAAAGACACCCAAAACTGAGGGCATGCAAAAAATCTACTTCACCTCAGGCCTAAGTAACTTGAGCATAGGACTGCYGAGAGAAGTATTTTAAGACATCTCTTCCTAGCCAAACCATTCTACATGGATTTTGGAGGTAAGGACATAGGCAGAGAAAACAGAAAGAGGAAGTGAAGGGTAGGGGGACATTTTGTTTTTCTGTTTCAGTTTTCCACATGGAAGTTCATTTTTCATATTAGGAAAGGAAGGGGCAAAATGGAAGAGTTGCCATGGAGACCACAAGTTTCTCATTAGTGAACATACACAGAAATTAGCTGGAAGAGCTAGAAAGAGGACAGATGCTAAATACACATTCTTCCTGAATTCACATTCATACTACTCCTGTATTTTTTGCTCACATTCCCTTCTGACTTACGTATGCACAGATCCTTGCAAAATCTAAGGGGGAATTACTCCAACCAAATATAGAGCATGAGGATTATTTCAATCTTCTTTTAAAATGAAGTCCACATAGAAATCACACGCCTAAGAAACCTCTCATAATTTGTTAGTCTACAAGCTAACAGCAACTTACAAACACTTAAAGCTAAGCAGTTTATGTAAAATTTAGGTAGGGGGCTGCATATTAGAAGTGATGTAAGTGATATCTAACACACTGAACACATGTAGAATTAATACAGAGAACAAACTGGAGTTAAGCCCCGAAATAATGCTCTGAGTGTTTCTGACTGGGCAAATCAATGAAATACCACAAATTAATCAATCAAAATTTGCACCATAGAAACAGGATAGGCTCCAGAATGAAAGCCTAATAGAAATCCAAAGATACCAATTTCTTGCATCCAAGCAGCATCCAAACTCATAACAACTTAAATATACATATTACCTGAAGCTGAATTGAAAGGCAATGAAACAGTACAACAGAAGTATGTCTGTATTTCTCAGTAAATTCCCCTAATTTGGTTTTGCAGATTTGTTTCCTTTCAAATATACAGAAAGCTTAGCTTAACGATCTATGGAGGTTGTTAAACAAAGGGACCATGCCATAACCTGCAATTTCCATATTGTCTTTTCGCAATGATATGAAAACCTTTCTTGACAAGAAACAAGGAAAACATGCTGCATGCAAGATTCTTTAAAATTCCTTGTAATACAGCACATATTACTAATTCAGAAACAGCTTCACAGAACACATTTGAAAAATAGGAGACTTAAGTACCCCTGAGAATCATGGTCTGCTTCTAAAAAGAGTAATCACATGAAACATATGGCCTCCTAAGTGTTTAATAATTTTCTATCAAAAATAAACAGCTAGATTTTGCATGGTGTAAGTTGTGAAAGWGAAGTCACATACAGTGCTGTACTCTGGTGCGATTTCCATTAAACTGCTTTTCTTACAAACCCCTATTTCGCCGCCTTTACATTGTGACCAGCTACAGAAACAGTAGACTGACAATGACTGAATTAAAAATAAAAAAGAAATTGGAATCTGTCCCCTAAGTTCCATTAGTATGAACCAGATGTTTGTTTAGAACACAGACTTAGACATTTAAGGCAAGTACAAGAGTCCTGATTATTTAAGCATATGGCTGAAGGGGAAAATAAGCTAACCCCTTTCTACATTATCTTTTACGTCTTTTGTCATAGGTAAAACAATGACAGAAGTTTAAAAATCAAAAGGCAATCTTAACATGAAACCATAAGGAAACCTTCAAAACGTGCAAAAGCCTGGACTGCACTGATCGTCACTCTTAGAAGAGCCACTCTATTGCAAAAAGCACTCAAATGCCATGCACCAGACACTGCATAAAATACATAAACCCTCATCTTGACCTGTACATGTCCAGTAAGAGTACTGGACCCACTCCTGCTAAGATACATGTTTGCACGTGGCTCAAAGTATCAGTTTTAAGAAAGGGAAAAAAAACATTACAAGTATTAGAACTTTGGTAACTGCGAGAATCTGTAACTAATCCCACATATGCATGTTTATCACTTCTTTCTCATTTCAGCATCACTATGCCCTTTCAATTCCAGGATATAGTGAAACTGCTTTTAAGAACATTAAGAGCTAAAAGTGGCAGGAAAAAGCAATGACTGAAGCTAATTAAAAACTCACCTGGTACAATACATAAACTGTTTGACAATGTGCATGAATGCCATCACATAAGGAATGCAAAGTATTTTTAAATGTTGCTTTTGCCTGTCATTTTGGAACTCCTTGAAAGTGTTAACCAAAACTCAACTTCACATTAACTTCTAAAGGTTCACTCTAGAAAGCTTATAAACTAGAAAAATTCTCCTTAAGAACAAAAATATCCCTGACATTTTTAACTGTGGATCAAAACCGGCCTGAAGTAATTTGTGTAGCAGTGGAGGCAAAGTGCTAACTGACCTCTGGTGCATTCTGTTAATTAAAATGGATAGTACTGCATATGTATTTTCAAGTTCAGAAAACATGATAATGAACAGTTTTCTCCAGACTGGACAATAGGACATGCCCTACAAAAATAGATATTACTTGTTTTGGAATTTCCTTCTCCTCCCCCTGCAAAGTAAAGAACAGTTGCAGTGTCAAACTTGGTATGAAAGTTATGAATATTTGAGCAAAAAGAGAAGTTATAACAGTAGTAGTTGGTAAGTTGTTATTTTGTAAGAGGAATTTGGTGAATAGTATTTACACACAATCAAATTTCATCCTTTGCAGAGCAAGATACCTTACAGGAAACACACAGCAAAATTCTAATTGTGTAGTCTATAAGCTAACAGTATAGGAGGTGGAAAAAAAGAAATCCAAAAGACAACTTTACAAAGGAGTATTTTCTTTTAGCAGCAACACCAACAGTGGAAGAGAGGTTTGGGATCCTACTCCCTGAAGGACTATCTCTGTCCACGACTTATTCCTGATTTAAGGTCACTTGTTACCACCTTCTATAAGTAATGAAGCAGGATTGTCATTTTGTTAAGGAGGAAAGGCTTTTACTTCCTCCTTCCTGTTTAGCAGAATATAGATCCGGCCACTTCATTTTTTAAATTAAATTACATGTATTGTTGTAGAAAACATTAGAAACAAAGGTACGTTGATAAAACAATATAATTAAAAGACCTGATATACTATGGTTTCTTTAATACCTGTCAGTGAAAGGGAATGCCTCCTCCATTCTTTTTTTTCTTCTTGGATAAATAATCACAGTCTATGATAATTGTGYGCCTCAAAGCACATTTCTATATAATCTAAATAAAAGTACCATTACCTCATTCATCTTTGTTCCCTGCAATTTAATAGTATTTCTCTTCCACTTACTGTACTGTGATTAGAAAAAGACCAATAAACCAAACCATGATTAGCACCAACACAGTTTTTCCTGCCTACTAGAATGGATAATTTTTTGGGACAGACACTTCTTTTTTTTAATGTATTCTAAGTACAACTGAGGTGAAATACAGTAATCTGTCAATAAGCAAGGCTATTATGAAATTGCTATAGAATACATTTTTCAAAAAGTAAAACAAAGACCAATTTTTCAGGTCTCATGCATAGAATATCTAAGTATTAAGTGGTCTTTCAAATATATAACTGACACGCTTCTCTTACATTATGGATGGCATATAAGTGTTTAAGGGAAATTATATGCTTGGAATAAGTATTTGGAGAAATAGACACAAATATAATTTAACATCCTGTCTCAATTAGTGAGCTAAGAACAGAGATTATGCTGGAGTGTGGTAATTGTACCTTCAAGTTATGGTTAGAATTCTACTTAAACAAATTCTCAAAAATAATTTTAATAAGAACCTAGATCTTAGAAAATGCTTACAGCTTTGAGAAACAATTCTGAATATCGACATACTAACTCATAAGGTTCTTGCCAGTTAAGTTACAAACAAGAAGAGGTTTCATTGAACTAATGCAGTTAATAATCTAAGTTATAGCCACTGTTATTCTGTACAAAGTACTAGGGATAGTTTACAGAAAATGTTCTATTGAAGTTCATATTAGAAGTAGATAAAAAAATTAAATTGAGGTGATAAGTATCACCTTTTTAAAATAGGTTTATTCTGTATTTATACAGAAAGGGTGTACTCAGTTGGCATTCAAAGCCTGAATTACACAATTGTAGCAACCAACAAAACTTTTTTAAAAATTTTGAGAAACTCAATCCTAACTTACTAAAAGGAGGAGTCCAAAAAATGGAAATGTATTGTAAATAGCAGCATCATGTTTGATCATTTATGCATGACCTTAAAATGTCATCTTATCCTCTTTAATACAATAAGGAAGATTTTTCAAGATATCAGATAATGTATATCAAAGGAGTACATAATTTTTATTCTATGTATATTTTTCATATATCACGCATATGTGTGAGTATATACACATTCCATATATATACACACTTTTTTATATGTATAAAAAAAAATATATGTACAGAACCACTGAAACAAATAGCACAAAATATTTACATTATCATGCCTGAAACAAAGTACAATAAAGATGGGGGGAATTGGGGTTGTCAGCTAACTTTGGGACCCTTGTATAAATCTTATAGTCTATCTAGTCCACCATCCTGCTCCCTGAAGGGAAGTTTAGATTCTTCACAGAGCAGATTTTTCCACCATAGTTTCTTAATAAGCAATGCACAGGGATTACACACAGAAATCATCCATATGGAAATCTGACACTGCACAGAAAATAAGATTACCTCTGGCCCCAATCCTGGCAATGAAGTGCTGGCACAAATACTTCTACTGCTGAATTAAGTAAATGCACTGCTCCTCAAGCTCTACTGGTACTTCACATTGCTTTTCATTCTTGTCAAACTATTGCTTTTCTAGACCACTTCTGCTTCTTTGTGTTGTAGCTTCACGTAATTAAGAGTAAGTATTTTCCATTAAAATACAATTTTTCTCAAAGCTGTAACATTACTAYATTTACATAAAATAAAAGAAATATTACATACTTGCTTCATTCTTGGCTGCTCGGGATTGAAATATTTTAAATATTTTTAAATTATTTTTGTTGATAATTCAGTTTTTTASTATTTAATATTACACATATTCAGTATTTATGCTCACATGATATGGATGGAATTGAACAACAGAACTCCTTCGTTTTCGCTCCACTTAGGCCACAGAACCCTGATACAACAGTGAGGAAGCTATTTAACCTTATTTTACACATCTGTTATTTGTACACTTGTCTAGAACAAAGCAGTTAATTCCCTTTTGTAAAGAGCTGCTCAATTATCTGGAAGAAAAGTGTAAAAAGTGTAAAGCATAAACCACATAGGAAGCAATACAGATTATTTCATCAAGTACAGAAACATATGTAAGAGTGAACAAATATGCCCTAATACCAAAGCTAGTCATTCCGTTATAAGATCTTGTAAAACCCAYTTTAAGCAACCGTTCAAATATTTACAAGGAATACTTAGGGCAACACTTAAAATATATATGTTTTTTGTATACTGCAAGCCATATTTATCATATATTTTTTATGAACATGTTTGTAGATACGATTCTCCATTAAGCTGCTGAAGCATCAAAATCATATATGGGCAGAGCACAAAGTACTCTACATCACAAAGAAAATAACGTAAAATACAAACACATTTACATCACTAAAACTCCCAAATTTACATTTATGGGCTTTTTCACTCAACTATTAAATACATTSCACCCTGAAAAGATAAACACAGTGTTCTTCAGCCAGCTCTTCACATCCTGACGTTTGCTTTCATCCTTGGAACTTTCCAGCTGTGGTCTAACGTATCTCTTTGGCTAATCAGTAGCATAACCTGACAGGCACTACTGAATAGTTCCACTAACTATTGCCAAGAATATATATTTATTTTTATATTTATGAAGACTGAAACATTGTCTCAATACAGTCTCACAGGCAGGAGTGGAAGTTATTTCAAGTCTACAATACTTCTTTTACTTATCTTTTGATTTTGAGGAAAAAATGCACGTAGGAAAAACATGAAAAAACCTCTAAAGCTTTGAAGATTTATAAGCTACATAGGAATAAACAACAAATTGTWTGGACCTTCTAGTTACTTGCAAATCTACATCTGACTCATCAGAAAGGGTCAAGGTTATTATAAAAGAGCCTAGAAAGGGAAATCTGCAGAAGAGCAAGCAGAGATGCATTATTTAATATTAYTCTTTGAAATAACATTCTGTGCATAAAGCACCAATGTTACACAAGATTCTCTGAGAGATATGGAAGCTAGTACCTAAAATTAATAACATTGTCAAAAAATCTAAAGCAAAAATATACTGCATTTTAGGAAGTCATGACTAATACTTAGATATTAAATACTTACTTAAAACTCAGATGCTACTTTATAAACACTAGCTCATACATAGTAATGATTTCTTTGCTCTCAATATAAGAATATAAATATGAGCACACAACTTAAATCCAAGACAGTGACAGTTAAAGCAGTTTTCTGAGGCCAAAAATGTTGTTCATGATATTTTTCTTTCCACAAGAAGAAACCTCAAGAGATAACAAAGCTACTGAAGTCCATAACACATAAGAAGGCTCATTTTCAGACTACTGAGACCTAAATATATTGACCAAAAGAGAAAATTGTTCAACATTACATAAGCATTCTGATTTTTTTTCCCCTATATCCAGAAGTCTCTTAATTACATTTAATTTATWTCAGTTTAGAAAAAAATCTCTTCCCTAACAAAACATTAGAAAAAACTCAAATGGCCAGATTACTCAGTCAAATGCCAAATTATTTACAAAGTCATGTAAAATTCTGGAATTTGAAAATAAACTAAGTACTGGAGAAGAGTTCTTATACAAAGCAGTAATAACATGTTAAATTTCAGAAACCCAAGAGCAATAATTTCATATAATTAAGTTTCTGAATTTCTGGGCAAAGCTGACATCAATATCTACTCCTCAAAACAGAAAAYAAAAGCAGAATAACAATGAAAGACTTAAYGATAAGCTAAATACTTTGAATTACTTCGAATTTTAGAGCCCCATTAAAACTTGTTAAGAATTTCAGTAGGCACTTATTACTATGAGGAAAACTGCTTAATGGTTTATGGAATTTTTGCTTTTCTAGGAGAACTTTACAGAGATTTTTCAAGAAAACAAATAGTATAGCTTGCTTATAAGAAATAGCAAGAATAATGGATTTTATCTATAAATCAAAATGCTTTGGTGAGTACTTCATTTAAAAACCTGAGTTTACTCCATCTGCGAATAAAGACTGGATGGAATGCAGGATCCCCAGCCTTCTCTATTTTGCTTCTAGTACCTCTAAAATGGGACTGTCTCAACTTAGAGATAACAGAGAAACAACAATATTCTAGATTTGATCCTTTTTTTATCATTATGTTTATGTAATAATACAGAAATAGTGGTATCAATTTACCATTTCCTTCTGTGTAAATGGTGAATACTCAGTGCTTCACCTTTAATTCTTCGTAYGCATTGAATTAGCATGCAGTCATCTACAAGGTACAATCCAGTTTCAGCATATTATATATTGTTAAAAGATGCTCAATTTCAGAATACTGTARCAAGCATCATATTTACCAAGTATCAATTTAAGATGTATGAAATGTAAGTATTCCTAAACACTGATTTTAACATGTCATTGTATTTTTTCTCAGTTTGAATGGGAGAGGGAACAGCTCCTTACTGTATAGATATCAGCAGATGTAACATTTAAAAAATCTGAAAGCTGTGGCTCTTGAATTTGAAATTGACTAAAGCCCTAAAAAGTAGAAATCTAAYGGCTGATGTTTATTAGGAGGTTATCTTGCATCCATTTTAGATGTTTAGTATACACCAATCTGAAGCTAGTATTATGTCAGTTAAATAAACAGTTTCCTACAAGTCTATCAAACAGCATCACCAATAAAGTTGGCCAGAAACAACTTCCAATCACTACCAAATAGCATTCTACTTCTACTCTGTGTTGTTTTTACTGTCATTCAATTTTTCTCAAATGATCGTCTTTGTGCACATTTTTCTTCAATTATTACAACAAAAGCTCCTTTCAAGTCATGAAGTGATGCTATTTTCTTCTTGCAGCAAGCAGCACTAACAGAAAGTAGCAGTGATACTAAACATTGTCTACAACTGTTATGGAAATATATTTATCTGTATCCTGTTGTCATGGAAGCTAAAGATCAAGGCATACGAGCTCCATACAATAATATATACTGATTTGAAGGAGCATTTGAAGGAAACATTCAAATGTATAATTTGATAAACATCAGACTAGTTTCAAAGGCACTGGTTACCCAAGGCATGATTGTGAGACAGTTGTATTACAATCAATATTTAATTCATTACTTATATCCTCTAGGTTCTATTAATATCCACAGTACATCTAATTTAATAGCTCAGGCACTCTCAAACTTCTAGTATTTTTTTATCCTAGCATTAAGCCAATTTTAGCAGTGTTCCAAACTACACAAAAGGACATTTGCTGACATTCCACATTTGTTTCTTTTTTGTAAGGCAAGGCTGTTTACTTAAGTCTGTTTTGCAGCTGACCAGTTTTCTAAAATGGCAAACTCACATGCAAGTTTTACTTCCCTCAACACAGAGCTACTGTTCTTTTATGAGTTACATTCAGTTTGTTCCATTTTTAATTATTTAAAAATGAACACTATCAAAATGTTTTAAGGTAGTGATCAAGTCTCTGAACACTTCTTTACAAAGAAATTGTCCTTTTTCATGCAGTTGTGAAACAACATAGTTTTACCCATAGTTTACCTTTTTTAAAAAAAAATCAAGTTGCATCTTGCCTTGAATTCTTCCCCTCAGCCAGTTCTTCCTAGATCAAAATCTTAAGTATTTCAGCTCGACCTTCTGCYAGTATTCCAAGCAAAATGTCTGAAGCAGAATTTGTGAAAAAAGGACAACTGACAGCTTGGACAAGAAATAAATATTTTCACATTTGGGATACAGAAGATCCACAGGGAAYTGATTGCAGAATGAAATATTGGCTACTACAAACGTTTAGCTACGGATCAGCTAATATCGTAGTACACAACAATGAACTCCTGCTGCATCATTAAACCCCAAATTTGTCATGACCAAATTTCATCTYGACCACCCTAGACTTGAACAGAGCAGTCAGAAAAGCAGTACTGTAGGAGACCAGAAACAGCAAAAGAAGATAATGTTGCATAAAGATGACAATGAGGATATAAGAAGGGTTTGGAACAGCAGAAAAAAATTGCTTAAGGAAAAAGAGAGGGCTGCTAACAGACAGAAGTCACAGGGAGGAAAGAAAACATCGGTCCTGAGAGAYATTTTCATAGCAGAGGAATACCCTCACAACACACGAACAGAAGTTTATAGGGATAGATTMAGAGATACAAGGTAGTGTTGGAGAAAGAACTAGTTATGGTCTTGAAGGCAGGAAACTGAAGTGTCTAAAGAAATCACTTCAAGACAGCATGTTTCAAGACCACAATTTCATACACACACTCTCTCAAAAAAGTGTTTATGCACATATGCAGATAAATACCTTATTTTCTGGTTTTGTTTTTCAAAGATGCTATGTCTTCGGATTTTGAGAGTCTTCCACTAAAGAGTCAGTATTTTAATTAACAAATATAAGAACTACAAAGTTCATGTCCAGGGGAAAAAAAAAATTAAACCTATGCATAGAATGCACAGAATTATCTGATTTTTTCCTCAATTCTACCTATTGATAGCAATTTTTCATGCAAAGTGATTTAAAGTGCAATACGTAGAAGCCCGGAGCCTTCACTGCTTAGTTTAGATTTGTATCACCACATTTTGACGCACTTCCTCTTTGATTACTAAGAAATCCTCCTTGAAAATGTCCATTTCTGATCTTGGTCYGCTCCCCTCTACTTAAGTGTAGAGAGCACTTTCTGTGGAAGTTATTTGACCTTTTGTCAAGTGACCAACTCAATGACTTAAAGTTCCTTATTAGACATTAGCTGTCTACCCAGGGAAAAAAAAAATCCCTGATAACTAGTTAGCTGCTTCTCCCACTAGAGTAAGTGCTTCTTCTGTTGTTTTATAATGCAATTTATCTACTATTTAAAAAAAAAAAAAGTTATGATACATGATAAAGTAAAAGGGAACAATAAAAATACTGACAGTTCCTACAGCCAAAGTGGAATCCATTAAGCTGCACAGATTCCTAAACCAACTTTAAGATTAAAAGAAATCTCACCAACAGTTACCCTTATTTGGCACTCTGATTTCCTATATTAAACTAACTCCTTAGGGCCACTAATAAGTTGGAAATTATTTTGACTTTTCTATTACGACTATTATATCATCATCCAAATCGGAAATTGTGGTATTACCACAACAAGCTTTCCACATACTTGCATTAGAATRGCATTAACACATGGATTAAGTCTACTTGTCACTGTGACCACATCTAGTAATTGGAAAGACATTATAGTTAGTTAATCAGATTATATTGGAGTAATTTTAGAACTGTTAATGCAAATTGTAATGAATCAAAATGGCAATGCAACAAGTTCCACACTCCATGCAGGTGTGCTGAAATTATTTTGGCATTGTGATACGAACTACCAATGGTGTAATGGAATGGTAATGSTGGTAATGGAGTCATGTTAGTCTGTTCTGTCTTTAAATTCTTCTGCCACCATAATTTTGCATCATTATAGCATTAYGACGTAGTTGCAGCACAGTCTCCCTTAAAACAGGATGGAATCATTTTTCCATACCACAATACCAGAAGTTAAGAATATATGCACTGCACTAAACAGGATACTGAGAAAGTACAGTACGTTAGGCTAACATACTGTAAGGAGGTTTAACGTGCTAGCACTAAATTATACCTCTGCTAGGAAATTATCTTCCTCCATAAAGCTGCCTCATCAATGACAGGAGCAGACAGACTGCAAGTCTAAACCAATTTCAAGATACTTTATGTTTGTTTTGTCTAAAACCGTGGTCAACAGTGCTCTGGCAAAAAGTACAAATGCTGTATGAAGAGATTGTGAAAGAATACCTGATTTGAATCCACTTAATAGTAAAGCTTCAGTGCTACTTGCAGTGTCAGAAACCTCTGCTGATTAATACCTACCATTTAAACTAGTCCAGGATCTACTAAAATCTCCCCTGGCTGAACTTGCTAGTTGACTCAGGCATATTCTCTCAGCTCCCCTCTAGATCTGTAGAATTCATTCATCTGGTAAGGTGAGGTTTGATGGAATATTTAAAAGCCCTGTGCAACAGGAAAAATTACACCATTTCTATTGCCTACCTGTATTCTGGGAGCTTCCACTCAGCCTAGCTGCTTTTGAGGCCAACAAAGAAATCTCCCAAAGGCGTTTTTTTCTTTCCTTGACATTACTGGTCTAATACTCAATTTTTGAGCTGTCATTAGTTCTTCCTACTGCAGCCTCCCCACTGCAGACTTCAGGAATCACGAGTCAGCAAGCAGCAGGAACAGGCTGACCCATGAGAGAAGATAAGCCAGGAGGCAAGCACGGCAGCAAGGCAGGCACAGGGCAGTGTCCTCACCAGCAAAGGGTGCAGTCCACGGTAGCTGAAACAGAAGAGCGGAGCAGGTCTGGTGACAGTAATGGGGGTCAGCTAACGGTCCAACGGGCGTCAGAAAAGTCATAGCGATGAGGCAGTCTGGGTCAGGGTCAGGTCTGCTAGCCAGGTACAGGCATAGCTGCAACGTAGCCAGGGTGAAGAAGGCGGCCTGAACTTAAGTGCTGCTTGGGAGCTCAGGGAAGCAGAGCCCAATGAGGCTTTACACGACCCTTGCTAACACCGCGGTCTGACCTGAGGCCAGAGCTGCACCACAGCAGGGCTTTCCTCACGCACCGGCAGCCAAACCCATGCGATGGGTGGGGGGGTTCAGGGCCCACRTGGGCCGAATACAGGAGAATATGGGTTATAGCTATTTTAAGATTTGTTAATTCATTGTTACACTGGAAACTAATCAGATCTTACATCTAGTTCTAGAGCATTACAAAAACTCTACAATTAAAGAAACTTTGAAGACCTTCCCATCTCAATTTAGTAAGGGAGTAGAAAAACGGTACTAATGACAAAACTACAGAATGGAAACAGAGAATGACAATCAAAGTGTGAATCACATGATTGTGCCTGGTATTACATATTTAGAAAAAAATCTGTACACTTAAGAGAACAGCTGGAGGTCAGCCAAAAGTCTGGYCTCAATTATTCAAATATAAGCACTTTAAGGCCTTTTATCCATACATTTTGGTTCATTCAGTTTTGGTTAGGTCACAATTGTTAAGTCCATTAAACTGCAGTAATCCCCCCACTGAACCTACTTTCCCTTAAAACGTTAATAATGGTCATATAAGTTTACTCCAAAACATTACATTCTTTTTACAACAACAATAAAAGGCAAAATGCCAATCAAATAAAAATGATCCCTCACTTCAACAATAAATAAATGTGTTTAAAGTGTACAAAGATAGCAAAAATTAATTTTGGAGTGATCAATTCCTGAATTTAAATGAATATAATTATGCAATCATTAAGTTACTTAATGGATTTCATGAGGCTTATTTCTGGGTTTGGTGTAATTTTTCTTTCCAATTAATTTAATATAAAATTAAGATTAATTTTATGTTACTAGCAAAAGTAAAGATCAGAGCCAAGATTCACGCTACTTAGGTTCACATAAAACCATACAGCATTGAAATTGGTGATTTCTTCCTCAGCATGAATAGAGATTCACTATGTCCATACAACAATAACAACTGCAAGTCCTATAAAATAGCATTGGTGTCAATTGTTTAAATGTAGTCTAGTATCATGCCATTTAGCTAGAGCTGTCTTACAGTTTAAGTGTACTTCAATCACATCATTGTAATAGCTTACTTTCAGGCATGAAAATAATAGATGGATGCCTGATATAGTTGATAAATCTGTAAACATTYATCCTATATTTTTCACAGGTATTAATCTGTCATACAACCCTCTTCAAAATAYCACATTCTCCCAAGTATCACCCCTATCCTATTGTTTTGCTTGGTACTAAAATAAGATTTACYAAGGAGATGCAAACGAGGGCAGCATTTTAGGAAAAAAAGTGAGATGTCTTGCTCCTGGGAAAAAAAGTAACCATTACAATTATGAGCTTCTGGAAGTATTATGTAAATCTAAACCTAACACAGGAAAATTTCATTTCTACCACCACATTATCTGTTGTAYGAGAGAGAGGGAGTAAAAAGATTTTCTGAAACAATCAAAATTAAATAAAATAGAAGCAGAATCATTTTGTTACCTAAACTATTTATAAACTTAAAGAGATGTAATCTGAAGTCTGCTATGAAATACGTATTAGATCTATTAACAGGTCAAGTTCTCTAACGTAAATAATGAATTTCAGCAGAATACAAAATTTAAGACATTTCCCATCTGTACATTTCACGTAAATGTCACTGCTGCAGACAGCCTGCCTGTTACACACTTGCTTCATCTCTTGTCTACTAGAACAAGTTACCCCTGACTTCCGAGTCACCTGTGAACAGTAGCGTATCACCACCAGAAAAGTCAGATTTTTCTCTTCCACAGCCTTGATTTGGACCAAAACAAACCATGTAGAGAGTCACAAAACTCAAGCTGAAAACTATCAGTAACAATTTTGCTCTACAACAGTCTGATGCTGTAAGGTTCTGAACACTTTCTACTTTTATTCAAATCAAGAAAGATCAGTGCCAAAGGGTTAAGTTGAAGCGTTAGGTGTGGGATGAAAGAATTAAGATTGCTTAACAATGGATGTCCTATTCACAGGGAAGAGAAATATAACTGGATTCAAGTTATGTTACCCTACATCTCACTTGCCCCCGAAAATATTAAATAAAATCTAAAAAACCCTGAAGATGCTGTCTTAACTGACATTCAGTGCCTTGTGACAAGACAGAGTATCTGTACTATACAGAGCAATTTGCTAATCTTAGTTCCTGTTTTCACAGGAGTTTCAAATACTACCTGTCCTGGTTTGAAATAACCTTTACAGGTGAACAAGACACAGTTAAAAGTACATTAACATCTGCCACAATTGGGGAAAAATAAATTCCTGCTATTTTAGAACAATATGGTTTTGGATCTTCAGGATCTATTTTACAACTAGGATCTATAAACCATCAGGAAGATACAGCTAGTATTATAGAACATGGARGGTGAGGGAAATAAAAGGGAAATTCTATTGAAATATTTCAAAAGCTACCCCAATCTACAAATCTAACCTTTCCATGCATCAATTATTTCATATGAATGTAATTCTCCTGCCAGGGTCCAAGATCATCAGTTCAGAGTTGTATGACCTATTTGCAACAAACTGGGTTGCACAAATTTAATTTAATACCTGAAGATTCTAGGAAACTAGTGTCTACTATTCTAGTTTACCCAAATAGCAGAAACATGAGGTTAGTGTATACAAGTAGAGGTTGGTTTGGTGGCAGGTTTTTTGGTCTGTTTGTTTACTTTAAGGGTTGTTCTGTGTTGAGGGTGCCTTTTGTTTGGTTTTGGGGGGAGGTTGAGTTTTGATTTTGTTCTGGGGTTTTTGTTTGTTTGGGTTTTGCTGTTGTTTTGGGGTTTTGCAGGTTTGTTTTTGGTTTGGTTTTGGGGGGGTTGGGGGTTTTTGGTTGGTTGGTTGGGTTGGGTTTTTTTGTTTTTAATCTGTCCCTGCTGCTTAATTAAACAAACATAACCTAGAAGGACAGCACAGTTTAACAGTGCTATAATCTACATTCAGGCAACATGATCAAGACTCTTGAAATGCTAGAGTTATGCTCACATTACCAGATTAACATTGCCATTGGAGATAAGTTCCCTAAAGATGGTTCGTCTTAGGGAGAAGACCAGATTTAAGAAGGTCATAATCTCCATTTTATCTTTTCTTTTTCTTCACTGTCACTAGATCCAACTCCAAATACGTAACTAACCCATATTTCCCTTAGAGTTCAGTATAGGTACAGTTCAAGTAGAATTGATTTACAGTACCTACATTAGACAATGATTTTGCACAAACTAATCTGGTGACAAAAAGAGGGATTTTATTTCTCAAAAAAAAACAAAACTCAAAAAGACTAACAACTTCACTATCAGAACTACAGAACATAACTGACCAGAATACTATTTACAGTTACCTGCTCTGTTGCAGCAGCCTGTACCAAACATTTATCCTACCCATCCTTTCTAAATCAAGTTCCTCAGCAAGACCACCTTGCCGGTAAAGCACCAGGAAAACCTGCAGTGGCTATCCTCATATAAACTATAAACCAAACAAAGCATAGGTGGTTATCTCATCAGAAGCTTGGGGGGGAAATCCCAATCAAAAAAAACACCAAAAAAATCCAAAACACCCGCACACAACCACACTAAGCTGCCTCTTAACATTAATGCGACTGCCAAACTTCTCTTTCTATATATCAGGGTACTCTTCAGGAAGTCCAAAAATGTATTCTGCATGCTCCTCTAATACTATTGTGCTAATTCTTGGGAACATTCTGTATTCTTTATTTCACTTCCTTTTTAGATGCTTGACAAGCCATCCTTTCTTATGACTAACTGATCATTTTCACATCAGCTGTATCCATCTTTTTGTTTCGCCCTAAATTTCTGCATAAAAAGCAGAAAAAGTAGAGACACACATAATAGTTTTACTTCTTTTTTTTTTTTTCTTTTTTTTTTCTTTTTWAAAAAAAAGGAAGGAGGTCTGCAGAAACAGCAGTGGCATAGTTGTCCCAGTAACTGCTTTTACATAACTGGTGCTCCTAAATTATCATCTGGGCTTCCATTCCATTTGATAAGATACGCCTATTCCTTGAAAAACGTTGAGTCCTACTAGATTTTACTGGATGAAAAGGAGTACTATCACGTTCCTTATGTTCAAATATGTTGCTAATATATCACAGAACAGGAAAATCAATATAACAAACCTTGCTTAGGATCCCTGTCATATCCTCGTGTCAGATTAACTACAGGCAGCTGATCAGTTGCTTTGTTGCTGTAGATACAGATACTGCCATATAATCAGAGGATGAAAGTTACTACCTATTTTGTCAGTTAATTCTTTGGCAGTTGCCAAGATTTACCAGCTGTTCTTTTCAAGCAGGAAATAAATATTGTGTTTGGTTTATATTTCAGCACAAACACACACATATGCAAATGTATGCACACATACCAGAAGAACACTGGGTTTGTTGCATTTGTTTACATTCTGTAGTAACACAACAAACAGCAATATTGTTGAATGAAAACCTTCAGTTAAACTATAAATAACGGATAAACCAGGTAACCTTCACATTCCTCCACTACAATTCACATGAAATGAGAAAGTAACAGTGAAGATTTGCTATATTATACTTCATACTCACTCCTTACATTCATTGAGCTAGAGCATTGCTTATTTAGGTCCCACAGATACACTCTTAAAAGCAACAAATAAAAAGCATTTTAAAGGGAAAAACCTCCAATGCGTTGTCATCAAGTAAGAGAGCATCACCTTCAAGTCTTCTTAGCTAAACTAGTTTCTTACCTATTCACATTAAAAACCTGAATTCTGAGGCCTGATCTCATCAGACACCTACTTAGAGCTATTGGGAGAGCAATTTGCAAGTCTTTAGCTGTTTAAAAGCAGACCCTTAGTGAACAACAACCACAAAAATGGTAAATTTATCACAATACCTGTTTCCTTATCTTCTTTCCTCATCTATCTAGTTTTATATCTAGGATAGGCATACATCATCTGCAATATCAAAATCACTGAAAAGAAGGAAAAAGCAAAGGAATAGAGAATCCTAGCTGTCATTAAGAAACCAATTTTAGTATCCTATTACAGCTCAGAGGAACGCAGTCTGTTTATTTCACTAGGAAAGAGGGAAAAACGGGGATGAACTTAAAGAAATAGAACTAGAGTTTAAATTACCCTATTAAAGGACCAAAAAAAAAAAAAAAAAAAAGATAGTATCTAGATCAAATAGTCAAATATAACTTCGATCCTGAGATTATGATAAGTCAAAGTTGATTATCACAACTTAAAGTGACCATCTTTTCAAGCTTTTCCCAAAAATTGTCTCTCAACTTTGATATATTAAGTACTAGTTGCTGTCTCTCCTCTCCCGATTGTTACAGCCCACCTGAAGCATCACCACAGTACACAATGCTCAAGTACTGCAGGGGGAAATTAAATTTTTATTTTGTTTCCCTTTACGAACATCATGCACAGGTCAGAGATCTGTTAGCATGTACTAGCACAATTAAATATAAATCAAGACTTACCTAACCTAGGCACATTTGTCATCACTATTCTATACCTACTATCTACCCTATATCCACCATTTATTTTAACTGAGGTGAATTGAAAAAAAGAAATTCCTGCCCGTGACACTTGGAGGAAAGAGTGGGTTTGGAGAAACTTGAACAAGAGAAAAGATGCTGCTTCTGGGTATTATTTTTCATCCTCCCCCTTCTTCCTATTTTAAAGGATCAATGGAGGATGGATCTTATATATATGTACATATTTCTAAGTGTACAGTATATATTCCCTATATTATACATAAAACATTTTATACATAAAAGCAGGATCTTAAATCCGAACCTTTAAACTTTTTTTTTTTTTTTTTTTTTTTTTTTAATAAGCTCAAGATAGTTTCAGGTGCTGGTTCACAGAATTCAGACTTCAATTCATCCCTGCCACCAGTTTTGTACTTACGAAAACATGACCAGGAATGGTGACAAAAATTGCACGTGCTGATTTAACTGTCTAAGTGACAACTGCAAGAGATTTTTGGTATCAGTTAGAAATCCATGGACATATTAGCTAATTTGTCAAAGCTAGGAAGATCTGTATTGAGTTGCAATGGGTCAGTGGCTAGCTCCAATATTCACTACAGCTTGATTCTGCAGTAGTTTTTCTACCTGATCTGATTCTGAATCACTGTACATGCATTTAATACAAAGCTAAAAAGGAGAACATGCACATCAGCTTTCTCTAGGATTTGCTTACAGAAATCTCTTTTCTCTGACTAACTTTCATAATGTTGCACCTTTAAAATATTTTTCTTTAACACCCCATATTGTTTTTGACAAACCTAATATTACACAACATAGCTTATGGACCCTAGTACGATGTGTCACAAAACAAACTGTCAACCAGTACATCTAAAAAGGTACTTTTTTAGAAGTGGTCTGAAAGACCCCCCTCAAGAAAACAGCAACAACTGAAAGGGGCAGGGGCAGCRTGGAACAGCACAGAACGGACTAAGGTGTTTCAGAATACTTGAAGGGCTGAAGTTTCACATTCACAGCTTTAATCTATATATGACTCATTAGATCAAAGGGTTTTCTGACAATACTGATTAAACAGCGGTAGCAGGCAGCTGCCTAACTTCTACTTGTTACAGAAGGGGCTGAACAGAAGGCACAGGTAAATACTGAACTAGATGGATGTTGTACCCATCTATTCAATGATCCAGTGACCTGTYAGCTTGGCTGCTGCCTGTATTACGTTTCCAGGGTGTGCATGTAGGGAAGCTGTTCAACATCTGAAAATGGGTAATCACCTAAGTAATTCTGCCTCCCCAACCACCAAGAATAAACCCAGAACACTTCTAGAGAAGGAAAAGGGAGAAACTACTGCAGTTTCTGCAGTATTAGGTTTATCTTCAAAGTGTGTTTGCATTTTGGGGTTCCCCCCCTGCCCCTTACAATTGAAAGATACTGGAAATGCTCAAAAGGGAAAAAGTTGGCTTTGGCTAAATTACTTGGTCAAGGCATTCAATTGGCTGGGGGCGGGGGGAAATGTGCTGTTAGGTCCTTAAGTTCTTGCTGTCAAGAGAAACTCTTGACTACTTAGTTCCACACGTAACAGTTGTGAARTTATTGGAACATCACTATATATGAATTACAAATATATGCTCAGTAGTATAATGACAATGATTTTTTGCATTTAAGTGAAAATATAAACAAACTCAAGAACTCTAGAATCAAATAAGTACAAAGATCTCATTCACTGCTGCCTCATTAGAGAGAACTTTTAATTAGCACACAATAATAATTTTGTCTCCCCTCCCCCTCTTGTTTGTGTTGTGTCAGATTCCACAGAATTATACTGATAAACTCATATTAATGTACTTAAGGTAAAGGATTTTAAAACTGATTTTTTGACAGAAAGGAAGGATAGCATAGAACAGAGAAACAAATCTATAGACTCATGTTCAAAACTAAATATGATCAGATACTAACATTTAATACTAATATTTCAAACAAACATTTCACATTCTTATGTAAAAGAAAAATACCCATATACAGCATACCCTAYTCAGCTTGCTTCCACAATTGTTGAGTAATTTGGAATATCTAACTGTAATTTTCAGTATTCAGCTATTACAAGACTKAGAAATAGCCACTTGATCTAGCCATGTAACATTAAATCATGTGGCAGGAAAAGGAAATCAGAAGAAAGAGGCATAAACATTCTATGCAAGGGTCAAAATCAGCTACAGGATGTTTTTTTTTGTCTCATGCAAAAAAAATCAGGTATTGAAAGTCAGATCAAATGCAATACAAAGATAATGAAGCCTTAGCTTCAAATGAAGAAGAGAGGATGACAAATCTTTTGCAGAAGATTTAGTTCCCTCTGATGAACGTTCAATAGAGCTACATAGTGTGTGGAACTTAAGATCAATAACTGGATTTGCTATAGCAATTTAAAAATAAAGAAGYTAGGGAAAGTATCAGCAGTACTAGTCTCCTCAGGCAGATGCCTGCAGAGGTTGTCTCTAGAAAGAACTGTAATGAGTTTACCCTCTTACTCCACCTATCCTATCTGTAGGGATAGGCTACTAGTGATTGTTTGGTCCTTTTGCAGCAGTTAGTGTCTTATGCCTCACTAGATTAGATAAATGAGATAATTAAGGATCATGGGGAAAAGCTTGCTAATGATTAAAGCAGACATTGAACCAGCTTTCTACTTATTCCCCTTCCATRCACTTCAGTTCTACCTGATTTACATCTGCAGTTGCATGTTTGTGAATCATCATACATCAATGAGCAATTTGCCTTCTCTTCACTTTTAAGGTTTTTCGTATGAGAAATATAACTAGTGCCAGCATACACTGCTTGGCAGATATCAGGTATCTGCTCAAATAATGGACAGTAAAACTGATGTTTCAACATAAGCATATATATTTCTCAAATACAAGAGCACTCTAGAGAAACAAACAGGTAGTCATACTGACACACACACTTATAAATTGTAATGGCTCAAGAGCATCATGTACTAAAACATATTCCCCTTAAGACAGTAAGTTGCTTATAGGGTCACAAAAGTCTTTTCCCGTAAATTCTTTTTGTTAACTGAAACAGTGGATGCATTTCTTCTATATGTAAAATGCAAGACCATGGGTTTTGAGCATATGGTCAGGATGTTTTGTTTTCTACACAAAATGTATGAAGTTGGGTGACAACTTCGTAATAACAGTATCTGTGCAGGCTTTCCAGCTCATTAGCCACTTGAAAATAATGAACTAGAAAAGGTTTAGGAAGTTAATATTCACATATCTTCAGATTAGGTTGCTCCTGATTATACACTGAAACAGTGACCACAGAAAAGTTACAGCTGAAATAATCTCGATAGCAGCTTGGGCTGGGGGGGGGGGGGCAACAGGGGAAACAGTATAGGTTGATCATAAAAGCTTTAAATCAGAGGGGAAGTGAGGAGGAAAACAACTCTATAAAACATGAAGATAACTGGCAATTCTCCAATGGAACATTTTTGTTCAGAAAAAAATTTATAAAATATTACTTTTGAAATTAAAAAAGTTTTAAAAATGAAGATAACATATTTGGTGCTTCAGAACAGCTTTTTGTTTACAACCATTGCAAGGTAACTTACAATTATCATGTGAGCCATCTGTTCACTCCAGTGCTTTTCCTTTGATTATTATCAAATCTTCTAAATTTTACCGTTCATCTTGAGTTTGGTTTGGCAGCCATTTTATTTGTTCATTGTTATTAAAAAAACACACAACAAAACAAAAACACAACTCAAAAGCAGGTACCCACTCACCCCTTGAAGTTACCCAGATGAGGCAGATCCCTAAAAAAATTTTATAACAATTCCAGTCATTTCTGTTTGAGGATTTCTTTCTGGCATCAAGTGTGGTGCCAAGTAGATCACTATATTCTCCCCCTTAACACTTAATGGAAGAGCTTGACAGTGCATGAAGGTGCTTACTACTTAGATTTTAATAACGTTCCTTTTTGGTTACACAAGCTTTTATTGAGCAAAGTTAGCCAAACAATAATGTCATCATCATGCAGTATTGAATGATGAGTACAAGTGTGTTTTCTGAACTTCCAGAGCAGCTGTTTTGAATCAAATGTTTATTACCAATTTATTTCTTTTTTTTTTTGAGAAGTTTAAGTGAACAGAGAACACTACAACTTCAGAAAGCTGAGTGTTACTGTRATTTTCCATCCTAAGCAGAATTTTTTCTTCCTTAGCTACATATTTATTATAGCTAACTTCCAAGTATGGCAAAAGTTACTGAAATTTAAAGCAACCCCATTACTCCTATAGGGTAATACTTTTTGTCCTACATATACACAGTATTTAGTATCCTAGAAGCACTATACTAGTTTCTAGAAGAAAATCCAGTCCAAGAATTGGATCCACCATAAAGTTCAACCTCAATCGATTTCTAATAGCCTTTTTCTGTTTAAGTAATTCCATTTTAAAGCCTTATCATATCTGCTCTTTACCCCTTTTTTTGTGGGGGRAAAAAAAAGAGGATCTTATCACACTTCAACCCAATTCAAAGCACTAATCTAAACCCTGACTCRTGTCCAAGCCCAAGAAGATAATTGCATATATACACAAACCTCAGCTGTGATCAGCTGACTTCTGTCTTTTTATACCCTAAAAACTTTCGAGTAACTGAAGCAAGCTATGGCCTCCTCTGTTTATAATTTAGCAGAAAGTTCACCCCTGCTGTAATAGAAAAGTTAATCATTCCCACTCTTCCTTCCCTTTCAGAAGTCCCTCCAAAATATTCCAGAAAAAAAAACTAACAAGGCATTGTTGAAGGAGAAAGCAGAACTGCCCGATATGAATTTCAAGCATTGGAGTCTGATAAACATTTAGATAGTGCTCTCTTTTGTGTGTAGATCTCTTCTTCTGACTTTAAGAAAAGCCTTTCTACACTTTGAAATATTAGAAAGCCTAAATGTGGAGGCTTACCAATACAAGCAGCAGCACCCATTATAAGGAAACTTCAATACGATCAAAGTGGAAGTTTGCTTCACAAAAGTATCCATTTAAAGCTCTAGAAACACAAAATGATTTTTAAATTCTTAACAGAATTACTCTTTTATTTTTCCCCACCTGACCTCATTTAGCACAGCAGAAGCCTGCTTTTCCTTGTCTATTAAGACTTCAATAAAGTAATTCATTTACAGTTAACTGCAACAGTATTCACATTTAGACCTGACTATTAATTGACTGATAATGAGATGATAAAGCTGCTTTTCTCTGCAGGTGTACCAATCAATTTCAATGAAACTGATGTAGTATTTTTCCTTACTGCATCTAAAATTAAAACATGATTTATACTTTCTAATAAAGTGCTTTTCATTGATCTCTTGAAAAAGTATGGTTTCATTTGCACCTTTTTCTATTATAATAGTTTCCATTTGTATAGGAATAATTTTCCAATATTATTTTGGCTCCGATTGATGATTAGCTTTAATATGGCTTTGCAGAATTAAAAAAAAMCCTCCAAAGAATTTCTAACTTCTAATAAACTTTAAAATTTCCAGTCAAAAGAATGAACCTTTTTAATGACACAAAAAAGTATCAGCATAATTTTTAAGCAAGTATTTTTCTTGGACTTCTCCATTTGTACAAACTGTTTACCATCACTGTTAGTCAATGTAGCTCCAAGGTTAATATATTAAAGACTTTTGCCAGCCATCAGTAATGAAATCCAGCTCCCAGGAATTCAAAGTACCATTATCTATTGAAATCGTCTAGCAGATGTTTGAACTAACAGAGCAATTAGACTTCACTTCAAAATTATTGTCTTTCAAGTGATAATAATTAAGGAACAATAAAAAGAATGCTGTATTCTGAATATGTGTTCAAATACCAGTCTCAGTGTAGGGACCAGGATAATTGGGTACAGATTGTTTGCTTCAGTACCAAGAGACCACAAGAAGAAGAAGAAAGAAAAACATGGGATATGGGGTAAAATACATATAAATATAAATATTGCTATACACTTGGAGAAACTGAGGACAGAAACTTGGCCCCAATTCCCATGAGCTCTGGAGGTCTGGCACCTTACTGAGCACAGGTGCTTAACCAAGCTGGCACCCATGATACGTGAAAAAAAATTGGTACTTTATTAAAAAAAACTAAAAACAGTGTTTAATGTTTTAGTATCTGTAGAACATAGTGTCATTGACTATAAAGAGTGATCTGAAATAGGCAGAAGAGCAGCTCTGTTTTCTTAGCTGAATGAAAAGCCAAAACCAAGGACATCCATCTTCAACATTCTCAGTGACTAATCACCACGTAACTAACTACTATTGAAACTGGAAGTGACCATAAACTCCACTGCAATCTCACAGAATTTTTCAGAGCAGTAAAGACTATACTTAAAGAATCACCCAGTATCCTTACATTTTAGACACCAGGAGAGTCCTAGATATAAACTATGGATCTGCAAGTGACTGTCATCCCAAAAAGAAAAATCTCTTATTAAAACACATACTTAAGACATGACCAGCTTGAGTAAAAGCATTAAAAATAAACAAGCAAAGAATGCTCAGTTACAATATTTATTTTACCAGAGGATTTAAGCTTATGCAAATGGGATCTGATGCCAGCACTGCAGACATCAACCATCCCAGTACAAGCTAAAGTGAAAAACATACAAGTGAAGAGATTGCATTGTTCTGATATACATCCAGTAAGATGGAGTCTGACAGATAAGGAGGGAGAGTCAACACCAGCTCTGGTAAGTTTAAATAGAATGGCCCAGGGCTAGGAAGCTGACTCCAGGGCTGATCAGGAACCAGAAGTAGATAGCTACAGAGACAAAAATGATGCCAGGACTCAGGACTTGAGATCCTAAAGCACAGTCTTAGTGAAGAGCGAATGTGCAACTGAGTCATAGCATTCRAAGTCTTACATGGGCTTCTCTTGAAGGATCTGTTTAGAATAATAATTTCCCATCACGGCAGGGCCTAGGAATTTAACCAGATAAACAGCAAGTATTTATAGTATTTATCCAAGACATTTTTGATAGATAATCTAGAAAAAAAATCATCAGAAAGCAGCAATTTTGGCTTGACAGAAGCTACAGAAGTTAAATGGATCAAAGAATCAAGGATGTAAGAAAGTAGCATTTACTATGACAGCCTTTAAGTAGACTCTTTCACATACTTTGTAGATGACTGAAACCAATATACGTTTTAATTTGAGATCATTCCTACTTACTGCAGAACTGCCTGACAAATACAGGAAATAGTTTTCAGTCAGAAAGTCTGCTTTCAAGGATTCATTTCTTTTGGAGTTTTCTAGAGCTACATGCATAGACTCATGAATAAAACATAATTAATTTTCCTCTAAGTATTTCATTTGAAGAATTTAGCCTCTTAATGGTATCATCTAGCCATACGATACCTCCATACATTGAAAAGTATTTAATTTTCTTACTGCACTTTAAGAGTGAAATACATTTAAATKAAAACAGATTYTAAATCTACTGTTTTCAATGGTAGACCTAAAGTTGTTTGTTTCCAATTTGTTAAGAAACATCATCTAAAAGACAGCAAGCCTAAACTCATGATGATTTTTAACTGTACTTCAAGAATATTTTCGTCTCACATTTGAAGATGAGTACACAGCAGTTCAAGACATTCACTATAATAAAAATCTTACATCTCCAGCATTATTCCAAACTCTCCCCAGAGTGCTACCGTCACATTTCTGTAAAGCAAAGCAGAAGTATGTTTTTCAGCCACTGAAGAACAAAAAAAATTATAAGTTTCAAAGTAACCACAGTTTAGAGGCAGCATGTGTTTCCTCAAAGATCTCCCAACAGGATCCTCCATCAAGCCACTGAGCTTATCTTTCACTACCGCTTAACTTTAATTTTGGAAGTAATTTKTACCCTTTTGGAGTCATATTTGACACAACAGCAAAAACAGTTTTGAAGTTTTACCCAAGAGCTCGACAGAGTGGAGGCACACAAAAAATAGTCTGCCTCTAAAAACAACCTCCATAACTCAGTGCTGCAGATGCCCAAACATGGCCTAAAGGCACTGGTTACACAACAGCAATAACAGCAACAGAAAATACTTAAGAACATAAGCACTAGGTTTAAAAAAAAAAAAAAAAAAAAAAAAAAAAAAAAAAAAAAAAAAAAAAAAAAAAAAAAAAAAAAAAAAAAATATTTTAAGCATTCAATTCATAACAACAAGGGAAAAATTAGCTCGAAACCTTGATAGTTAAAAAAAGATATAGCCTTTCCGATTGGTAGATTTAAGAGATTATGTGTCTTCCATTCTTCCTTACTGGCCATCAGCAAAGACTGGGCACCCACATCCCTTAATGCAGCTGTTAGTCTCGTAATCCCTTTTACAACATTGCCCTCTAGTGGGTTTTGCCTGCAGATATTTTCTCAAACAGTAGCTCAATTCATTTGCTTCAGTGATTTAGTGCTTCTGAAGAAAATTTAATAGGTCTCACCAAGTATTTTTGTATGCAGTAAGTGTTTYACAGCTGGGAGAGGAGAATAATATGCAGATAAGGTCTCACATCATCTAACCCAACCTTCTTGGGATTTCAGTTAATTATAAAAAGTATTTTTAATTGCAGATGGGAAGGACTGTTAATTCCAAAAAAGCCTAGCGCACAGATCTCGCCACAAATTCCAGTTCAGACTACTGATTTACCTCTCTGTCACTCCATATTTTTGCTAAAGTGGAGTATAAGACACATAGCCCATTCATGAAATTTTGTTGGCAACTTATCTGAAAAGTTGCATTTAATTTTGCTATGGATTAGAGCCCTTTTGATTAAAAAAGTATTTTTTTATTTATCTATGTATCATTTTATACATACAGACAGACACATACTCTCTTAAGCATTCAAGATAGAGGTAATTTCTTGAGAAATGTTAGTGGTTATCAAAAGCAGTTGAGGGGGGGGGGCGAAAAACCCCACAAACATGAGTCTCACTACATTTGACAAAGTCACAAAAAGAGTACCCTCGAGTAGTTCAGTCATCAGCACAATGTTTTCCAGGCCCCTAGGGCATTCCATTAAGGATGACTGGCTGTAGATAAGAAAAAAAAAAAAATATATGTTTCAAGAGATGTTGCTTGTTATTTTTAAAAATAAAGTAGGCACCACCAGGAGTCAGCAAAATTTAAGTTACTTACTCAATAGTATGTAGCAACTCTTGCACAGGCAACAGTTTTCCTTCTCCTTTGAATAAAACATAATATACCAACTGGTTTTCCTCCCAAAGAGGCACACAAAGATAACAAGAAAAGAAGAAAGCTGAAGATAAGGGCATATAACATCTCCTGGGATATAAAGATAAGATTACAGAACGTGCACAGATCAGCTGTGCCACAGAGGAAGATGTCATGAAGAATGTGGTAGGACAGAATACTGGATAACCCTTTTTTGTGGGGAAAGGAAGAGACTGTTGAAGATGGCAGAAGTCTGAGTTAAAAGGAAGCCAAGAAGCAGCTCATGGGATTATCTCTCAGTGAAAACGGAAGGAGCAAGGGACTTGTGTGCAATGTTTAAAAGAAACTACAGGACATTCAGTACCACTAGCTTAAACTATTAAGCCATCATCTACTTAATTTCCAGGATATGAGAACACCAAGTATGAGAAAAAAATAATTTGCTTGGAACAGTGTAAGTTGTTTTCTTACTATAAATACACTATAAACTACTAGTAAGTTCTGTGACTGCAAGTCTGTATCAAGAAGTGCTAAATAACTATCCAGCAATGTCTTAAGCTAAGTACTTGAGGATCAAGTGCCATTTTAAAAATTCATGTTAGAACTGCCAACTGTAAAGTGCAGGAACTAAACTGATAGTCAAAACTGCAAGTAGTACAATTTTCCCTGTAACTGCAACTTTCTCCCCCTACAAGGGAGCAGAGCTGTAAATACACTAGGAAATCCCGCACTGGCTCTCCAGAGAAAGAAAAGCACACCAAGTTTCTTTATATGACCACATATGGATACCTCAGGTCCCAAACTACCACTAAGAACCTAGGATCCAGTTCATAAGAGAAAGAACGAACGTATACCATCAGTAGCAACAGGCAGCTCTGTTGGCAGTGGCCACTTCCAAGTTCTCAACCAGGCTGCACACAGCTTGGAACAGTCTGAGTGACACCACTCACTTGGATGAGGAACACCTGCACCACTTGTTTAACATGTCAAACTAATTGTCTAATATTAATCTAAAATAACATACCGGCCACCCCACTAAATCTAACAGTTAGACAGCTACTCAGTGACAGAGTAATTCCCACTATAAATGTCTGGATTCAACTCCCATGAGTTTCAGGTTGCTAAGTATACAGAAGTACAAACACGGCTACCCTATCTGTTCACCTATTCACTGRCAGTAAAGTTATGCCTAGGTTACTCCAGTTAAACTCTCAGTTTACACAGAGATAACAGCTGTATTTCATACTCCCAAGTTAATGTCACCAGCATTTAAAACAAGAGATGCTAATGCAAACATATGAAATCACCAACCAACATGTATTTGGCTAAAGACAGGCTCTTAATCTGCTGAACTATGGCTTAATTCTGACAACTGTTGAACATTTATTTGGAAATGCCAGCCACCTTTAACTTCTGCTTCTTCACTGGCTCTTGAGGGTATAATTAAAAAAAAAAAATAAATCACAGCAAGTAGTAACAGATCTGATCTCTCTTTCCTACTCATCCCCTCCTCAATGCAACTTGAGGTAGGACCAATAGGTGTACTAAAGAAAGTGCCGTTTACTGAACCTCAGACTGCTTACTGGACTTAAAACTCCACATTAGTGAGATATCCAACACAGCAAGAAACAGACCCTTGGGAAAAATTTATCTTCTACTCTTCCTCCTCTACCCAAAGGTTAATTTTGCCCTTTACAGGTATAACATAACATGACAGTTAATTGCATGAGGTTTGGGTACTTGATTAAGAGACAGAAATTCTACTCTGTCTACACACAAATGAGTGACACATGGCTCAAGTATTTCAAAGCGTTTGATTTAAGAAAAACAGTGTTTTCATCTGCAGGATTTTACTTGTTAGTTGACTTAACCTAATGAATCATTTTTCACCTCCAGATTGATACATCATTCAAGGACAGAACAAGAAAGGGGGACCTCCCCCCAACCCCCCTTAACAACCTAACAGTTGATAAACAGAAAATTTAGAGTCTTCAATAACCTCTCCCTGCACCCCCCCTTAACCTGTCTTTTAATAAAAAAAAAAAAAACACCTTTCTCCTCTACTCAGTTTGAGGCAATACACCACCATCCCTCAGAAATAGCTCATCCTCAGATATTTAAGCAGATAGCCAAGCATATTGTGTATATGCCTGTTTTGGAGTCAAAGCCATGTACAGTCTCATAACTAAACTAGAGCTTGTTCAGAATTCAGAAACTGCTAGATGTGCCTTTTCAGCTCACTATACTTTTTTTGAATCAATTCCTTTGCAGGCTCGCTACATTAGTTCAAAGCAATTAACATAGTTTTACCTCATTCTGGCATATCTATCGGACACCAGGCTCAGATTATTAATAGGCTAACCAAATAACTTTAAAAGCTGCAATGTTTAAAAAACTGGGCTCCCAAATATATTTTCTTTTTCTTGAGTTGTTATATATAGCTATCAAAAAAACCCCAGAAGTTCAGTGCTATTATACAGCAATCATTCAGCTCTGTAAATACATCATTTATCTAGAGTTACAAGCTCTGTTTATGTGAGTTTGAGCTTTATACCTCCATTAAAGAAATACACACCATTCAACATTTTTAATGGACATACAATTCAAATTTCACCTTCTCAAAACRTATGTATATAAGCATTATTCACAAGCACTTAATTAATGAACAAGCTTTAAGAACTGTCAGACTTATTTTTATTAGAAGAAACAGTTATAAGTATAGGCTAGTCCACAAAGAAATTTACACCTAGCAGTGTGTTTCTTGGCATATGTACATCTTCTAGTACAAGTGTTAATAACAGAAGGAACCAAGTATCTAACGGGTAAATTTTAGCCAGATTCCCATCAACCTAAAATACAAGTGGTATAGGCCTTGTGAGAACAGTAATTTACTTTAGTTATGTCTTTAAGCACAGAACTGTAGAGAAATTGTTGCAAGTCTTGGCATCAAGAGGAGTCAAGATGGATTATAATCAGGATTTTTAAACTGCTACAATAGAGTTCATTACAATCAGATATACTGGAGTTACATAGTAAATAGGAAGACAGGTCAATGGATCAACTTTCACAGTTGAGAACAGACAAATTAATATGTACTTCAGTTTTTAAATAGTAAACTAGATTTCTGTGAGATGTTTGAGATAATACTTTCAGATTATTCAACAAATATAATCACTATTTATACTCAAAAGTCATTGCAATAGAAACTGTTTCAGAGTCACAGAATTAAAACAGATACATACACATATGTTTTGGGTTTTGTTTTAAAAATCGGTTAATGCCCGGGATTTAGGGCTTCACTGATTTCTGTGACATGACTTCAGATTCAGCACGAGTTTCCAGGAGGCGATGTTGACGGCAGGGCTTCTCAGGCAACATACATAGTTTTCCTTGAGTATTCATGCAGGGAATTCATCAGCTTAGATGGCAATCTGACACCAGTGTCTGTAAACCCAGATTTCCTTAAGATCCAGTATGAAACTTGCCTTTAACTCTACAGCCTGTCAGTAACACAAAGATCAAACCCTTCAAGCACAAAATGCCAATAAACAAGTTGCTTACTTCGTAGTTACAGTCTGTATTTGGAGCACATCAATATCCAGTTTCAGCTTGTTCTGTCACATGCACTGTCCCTTATAACTAAATTCTGGATAGCATTGCAGTTGTTTCTCTGCCAGGGTCTTCATTTTTTTCTTCTTCCTCAGGCTGTCCTCCAGGCTTCTGGACACATTCCACCACTGTTGTGCTCTTACTGGTATTGCAGTCCATTTTGGTCTTAAACAGTCAATGAAAGGATTTTTCTCTTTTTTTGTAGATGTCTATAGAAGGCTCCCTGCATTGCAGGAATGAAGAACAAGGAAAGGAACTCCAAGCTAAATAGCCTTCCCTATTGTATTGTTAAGAGCAAGTATGTTTGGTTTCTGTGACAACCCACTGATCCTGCCAATCAAGCACTGGCTAATTAAGAGCTATGGCTTACCGCAGCCAGCAGAAGGCAAGTTTTCAGACTAGGAAACTGTTCTTCATTAATTTTTCCCCCCCCTAACAGAGTAACACACAATTGCCTTACCCAAGGAAGTCTGCTTTATTTTAATTTTTAAACACCCTAAAGCTCAGTACTAGGAAACAGTGTCTGGCTACAGGGAAAGTCTGTGTTGTTAAAGTAGCAAGTCTGTATAATCTTGTAAACATCTTCAGGATCATAATATATACTACTATATATCTACCAGGTATTTTAAATAAACAGTAACATCTCCATAGTTTTGTTCCTGTTATTTTAATGGCTTTGAGTCYGCAACTTTCAAGTTCCAATCCTAGATTTAATAGAACTCCTTGATCCACCCTTGACRGATAAATAGTTTGTTCAATTCATTTATATAATCGTTTCCTCATTTAAGTCATGAAATTATCATTTCATGTTAAACATGACATCTCCTATAAAAAAAAATTGGGCTATTGGCATGCCCTAATGTCTTTCCTGTTGACAAATGAGGCTTGCATTTCAACACAGCTGTGAAGTAACAGTAGCAGAGCGTTTACTGAACCCATCACTAATTAGGTGATTTTACAGAGTTTATGTTTTACCACCATGCAAGAACTTTTGATTTTCTCAAGATTACTCATGTTTGTTTTGTCTCTACCAGCCACAAGAAAAAGCCTCAAGAGTAGGGAGACACCTTGCTCAAGACACTAGTCTCTCAGAAGTGACAGGAGCCCATATGCCCAAGCCCTCTTAAGAAGTACAAAACAAAGAATACTCCCAGAAATGTCTCAACACTGGAGTAGCTTGAAGTTTTCAGTTGAAAAGCCAGACTGAAWGCATACACTCAAAACTCAAGCATGTCAAATAGCACATCTCTACCAGATTCTGAACTAACAAACCAACTCACACCCAGCAGACAAAATTTTCTAACAAGTGGTATACGATGAGTTCACAGTGACTGGCTCATACTATCATCTATCCACTACAAACTAACTGCAAGCCAGTAGTACCCTCATGTACAGACAGAACTCAATTGTTTGTTCCCCCATGAAAAAAACTGCCTTCTCAATTTTTTTTAAACAGTTAACTGCAGAGGTGTATTTAGCTAAACAAAATATGTCAGTATTTCACAGAACTATACAGTAGAGAAGTGCTCAACTGTAGTAGATCTTATAGCCATACATGGATCCTCTGGGCTTCCACAAATACGTATTTGACTATAGGAAGATCCTCCCTCCTGCACAGCACTCAATCAGCAATGCATTGAAGTTGAGCAGCAATTCTCCAAAATATACTCAGGCATCAAGCGAGGACGACCTCTGAAGAACTTTGATAATTGTAGGGAACCCATCCACCAAGTCAGAAAAGAAAGAATTTAGGAGGGAAGTTCCAGAATCATTTCCATTCCAGGGCTAGCAGCATTAAATAAGAAAAGAAAAAAAAAAAAGAAAGAAAAAAAAGAGCTGAATGGAAGCATGGGGAAGAAGCAGAGGAGAATTATAGCTGTGCTGGAACATTTTGCAATTACTCCCTTACTGTTTTTAAACACAGTCCAGGACCACGTTTTCTCATTCCAGCACGAAAATCAGTGTATTTCAGCCAAACCCTCCAAACCAGGCTGARTTTCACTTCAGGTTAGTGATCTTAGCTATTACTGGCAATACTGGAACATCCAACGTAAGTGGCTTTTGGGAATTAGCTTGGCTTGAAGTTACATGCAGTTTGTCAGACCGAGGTCCACAATCACAAATGGAGCCATACACATGCACTACTTCTTTAATGATTAGCTACTCGTTTAATGTAAGCGACAAGAACAGGTTGGCTGTATGGGACTAAGTAGGCCCGTACCTTCTAGATCTATTGAAAGCTGCATCAGTAAGCTTCATTACTAAATGCTAAACTGCACATTTTTCCTGCATACACTTTAAAACTTTATTAAAGGTACACTAAAGGGAACTTAGTGTGAAATAAAGACTGATGTTAATATGGAAGAACAAGTAAACAGGTGCCTTAAAGACATTCACTGGAAATAAAGAGGGGAAACTCACATTCAGTTCTTTTGAGGCAGAGACTATTGAATCTGCTGCATGATGTTTAAGGTTCTGAAGGAAGCACTCTTTTTGCCCCGAAATAGGGAGGATCACTGATTAGCTCATCTGAAGTGAGTCAGAACAGCACCACACTGARTTCGACTCCATGACTCCAAATGCTTCTCAGATTACTGCCTCTGCCCAGTTATCACCAGAGGCAAATCACCTTCTGCTTTGAGGCTCACGTTGTTTGTTCTCTTTGTTTTAGTAACTGCCATTAAAGCAAGAGKTTTTTTTGTTTACATCATCACTACCTTCCATTTTATTCAACTAACATTAGGAACACCCAGTCAACCACTTACCTCGAGCATTGTTAAGTAAACAGAGCAGGAAAAACATACTTCATTAAGAAATATCTGAGGAACATACGGGTTTTCATAACATATCTGTTTTGGAAATTTAATTCATACTGCTTTACTTTTGCATTTAATTCTATGTACAGTTTACCTACCAAAGCAACTGTAATCTAGTTAATGAACTTTGGAATTTGTATCTGCCAGACTGACTTAACCCAGCATGCCTGTTTTAAAAATGTAAGAGAGGAAGATGGAGGCATTTAGACTCTAAAGGGACACGGGTAGTTTTTGGTTTTGTAAGGAAAACCCAGGAATACAATTCTATGTCTCCGCATTTCACAATTTGTATGCTTCATCCACTTCAGTATACTTCCTCTTAATTCAGGTAGGCTTTAAGGGGCAGAACGGTCTTTCTTGTAGGGACTACTATCAGGCAAAAATCTCAGCAGTTCCCTAAAGCATAATACCTGTATAGGTATGAATGATTCTGGAGTGTTTACTGGTCTGCATTTTCAGAACACTATCTCAAACTCCCCACTAGATGGTAGCTGAATACTATGTTGATTGTGCAATATTATACAGTTTATGGTAGCCACAAGAGCTGCACCTGATGATTACAGTTTTACAGGATTAATCACAATATCTTTTAATAAAAATAAGATGTGCTCAAAGATATCACTGTCTTAAGTTTAAGGATAAGAGGTATCTAGATTATTACACTATCCTGCTACTTAAGACTACTTTTTTGATCTCATTGCATTCCACTTTGTTAGTTCAGTTTTGTTTGCTATAGTGGGTAATCACCTTATTTGCCAGCTTTTACAGTCAGGTATTTCTTTGGAACACCTCTTGATTTAACACATTTAATTCCTTCCTCTGTTGAAAGAGAATGCTTTTTTTGTAAGGCTTTTTATTACATCCCTGAAAATACTGCAAAATTCCAAAACAGGGTTCTTCAAAAAGTGAGAAATCATTCAGCCAAAGTACTAATGCCCTGCTTGTATTAGTAGCCTAAGATTCAGAGCAATTTAGATAGCAAATGTCATATATTAGAACTGGACAATAAATGCAGAAGTACTTTAGGTAAGAGTATTTGAAAAAGGCTTAAGGTGTTATTGATTATACTTATATCCTACTCTCAGAGTTCCTGACCTCCCTTACAGTCTGGATGCACATTGTTTTAGTATCTGGGCAGCAGTCAATGTACTGATGTGCTACAAACTTGAACAGCGATAACTGGTTTCCATTCAATTGCAGCAAGTTATTGTTCCCATAGCAACAACAGTAGTTTTTCCACCCATATTTCCTTTTCAAAACTGGAAGTGCATACAAGGCAGACAAATAAGAAGGTCTACTGCATGGTTAAGTTCAGAATACTACTTCACTATGTTCGAATAAATGAACTAAAACACACTTTCTATATATGAACTAAAACACAACTTCTTTCCTTTGCCTACTTATTACATAGATTACTTGCCAACTACTTCTATAGAAGCATCCTGAAAGCAGCAGAGAAAACTCCACATTGAAACATATTACTGAGCATGTTGTGCTGTTTTAATTGAGTACATCCGTACCCTTTACGTCCCATGACAGTAAGGGAGATCACCTGATTAATCTCATAACTAGCCCATCATCTCCAAGGTTTAAAGGCTGCCTAGTAGACCTCATTTACAAAGCAGTCTGAGTTTCATTGTGCTTCTCCTAAGATTTGAGTTGAACAGCTTCCATCTATCTCCCCTAAAACCAGAAAAAAACCACTCCTCTCAAAGCTTTTGTAGGAAGTCACATGCCAAGTGTAAAGACAACAGCCAACATGCAATGATAAGCAATGTGGGCCACACGCATGGCAGATGAATCTAGTTGACAAAAAACTAGGAAGCGCTAACTGACTTCTGGGAACTGAATGCTTTAAACCATTTAAACTACAGTTTGAGAGACATGTTCTTTAGTCAGTTTCTGACTTTTTATTTTATGAACTCCTGTGTTAAAATTCTAATATTTTAGAAAGCCTGGGAATAGTGACTAATAAGCCAGTTGACTATGAAAACAGTCAGCTACATGAATTACAGATATACAATCCCATAACGGAAGAAACATTCCAAGCTCTTGAAGGGCAGTAGAGAACATTTTCCAGCACAACCTTTGAAATCATCCAACATTTGAGTAAAAGTTAATTTAAATGATAACGTGAKAATTGTACAATCAATGCCTTGAATCTAGCTGAACCATTTTATTATTAAGACAAAAGAGAACAAAGAAACAGATTTTTGGGTCCAAATTTACCTAGGATAGACCCAGAAAGTTACAAGAAACAAGAGAGACCAGCCTCAGAAGTCACATAACACACATGAACATGAGCATCCCCATTCACCTAGCACATCTCTTCTGTGGCTCTTAACAGCTTTAGGAAGATTCCATTTCTTAAAGACCCTAAGTGACCTATATGACCCTGGTCATGCTTCCTCTGGAGAATAAGGATTGCTTTCATCTTCATCCCAATTCCATTTTCTCAATGGAATTTGTTCTAAACAATCATATTAGTTTTTACAAGTCTCTAATCAAAAAAGAAATTAACTTCAAGTCTTCTAAATGTTTCTCCATGTTTCTCCATTTAAGAAGTACACATTTATTTGAGTAGCATAGGAGCATCCTCCAAAGTCTTTAGAAAAGAGTGSGGAATTTGTTCACGTATAATACAGGGTCCTCAGTCTAGTATTTAGTGTTGTACCTAGCTCAAACATTGAGTTGCTTTGGCAATTAGAGTAACTGAAAAGATAAACAGTACTTGTTCAAAACTGAACTTGTTCAAAAATCTAATATACAAGCCAAGCCTTTACACCACCTAATCAAACAGCTAAACTGAAAGAGTTCTTGCTCATTACTACAGGTAATGAATTAGAAGTTTTTGCAGATGTGACCCCTAAAAATACAGGTCTACYGGAAAGCAAAACCTGGTATTAAAATATTTCGGGCTACTGAAATGGATTGTGCAGGAATACATTATGGCTTTATTTCAACTACAGTACACAATAAGATATTACACATACAACAGGTTTTGGGCAGGAAGACTCAGCTTTTTAAGGAAAGCCAGCAATCTTCAAACAGTTTGAATCCGTGTGAACAAGTTCTGTATCAGAAACAGCTGCATCTTCCCACAGCAAGCAGGCTCAGCACACTGTTTCCTCAGGATGCCTGAAGAAAGTTTCCATAATATGAAATACAGCTGTACACTGCTCCAGTGATAATGTTCACTCAGCACCGCACACTGATGACAAGGCACACTGGCATGTTCAGGAGAATTGCCTTCTGTCATTCCTTTAGCTAGCACTTTTATGATTTTCCTCCTATTGACTAGCAGCTTTTGATCCACCAGGATCCAACCAGATCCACCTGGTCAAGCACTTCCAAGCAAGAAGAATGAACTACAATTACTTTGCAGGTACACAATCAAGATATTTAAATTTGTGGGTACTAGAATATGACTTCCTTCCCCACTATTGTGTTCTGCRTTTCCAGCGAAAATACAAAGGAAGTGTTAAAACTTTCAGTGGCACGTGAAGTACATCCTGTCATCCCTCTATTTATTTACCAGAGATTTTTTTTAATTTGAATGGCTAAACTAGAYTGGTGACATTCTGTACTTATATTAATTATGGTTCTTTGAAAAGTGGTCTGCCTACATCAGATAAGTAACCTTCATAGATTTTGCTATGAAATTCATGTCAAGTCAGTCTTATTTAAGCTCCAAATAGCAAAGAGACTATTTCCTAATTATTTTTAATTAGTAGACATCCAGGATTAATTTAGCAGTATACTCTCAAAGGAATGCCTACTTGCCATTTACTAACCTAAAAGAGTAAGATGGTAAATAGCTCAACAGAAAACTCATCCATATATGCCTATCTTTGTGTCTCAATCCTAACGTGCTGTTCTGTTGCTGACAAATACTCCTGTACACTAAGGAGAAGAAACCATGACAATCTGTTCTCTCTTTAGAAACACAAGCTGTGTTTGGCTGGCTGAAAAAAAAAAAAAAAAAGTCTGTCAAACTAGTAAATATGTTATAGTACTTGACAATTTCACTGAACTAAGTTTAAGAACTGAGCTTTTAGAATTCCTAAGTGAGTTACATCACCCTAAGCTTTGTACGCATGCTTTTTGAACATCAGTAAGAAATCAATCTCACTAAATTGTTAAATGCCAAATTCTGCCTTGTGCCAGGTGAGGGACAAAGACATAGGAAAACAGCAAGCCTACAATATGACATGATAGAGTTAAGGACCCTGAGATTCTAAGCTTTTGTCTATTTTGCCAGAAGGCAAGGTTAAGGTTACCTCTGCAAAGAACACACACACTACATATTTCCCACATTAAATTATTATCTATCATAACTTGTTTTCTGTTTCGTTGGAAGTCTTGTTACCTAGCCTGAACTGCAAACCAAAAATAATTTCCATTAATGATCTGACAAGTATTCTCTATTAGCCAAATCACATACAGCTTCCTTCCAGATTTACTAGTAGGAGGATTCTTCTGTGCCCTTGAATATCAGAGACAGCATTAGACCTTAAGTTACACGGTTTGTCACAAGAAAAGACATCACAGTATCCCCTTAGCAACTACTGCTAGCTACTAGAAAGCTTACCACCTAACAAGGTCCTGTAGACGAGGGGGAAAAACCCCCACAAAATAACAAGACACAAAAAACAACACTATTCTTGTTATTGTAACAGGACATATCAAGCTACTTTACCTGCTCCTCTTCCCCACCCCTCCTGCCCAATTACAGAAGTATTCACTTACAATATTCCATTATCACACACATCAAAGAAAAGTACAAAACTAATTTCAAAAGGAGGCTTTGGCTTTCTATTTTTCCAGCTTGCCCTTCTGTATCCTAGATGCCTTGCTTTGCAACCAGAATTTTTCAAAAATCCTGAAACTTAGAACATACATGTCCTAATTCCAAAATCTGCATTACAGCAGAGTGTCAATCGTCTGTTACACAGTTCAGTGTTGCAAAATAGTCTAAAAAACTGGATATTCAAGCAATGCCTACAATAATGTGTCAAAAGATAATGTAAAATCAGTGCAGGGAAAGGGACATAAGAACAAACATTTTAGAAGTGAATATTTGTACCTGGTAGAGATGTTAACAAGACACWCACTTTTAAGTCAAGATCACTTCCACTTTAGACTGTTTTAATAGTTCAGTAAATAGTAYACCTTCCTCTAACAATGAAGCAGAAAGCAAACATCTTAAATTTATAAACTGAAATCATGGTCTTTGTTCCAAGTTATCAATGTAAAAATTGCAGTTTTACCTGCAATAGAACCTGCAGAGACACAGGTTCTGTCGTGTTTGGGACAGAATGAACAATGAAAAAGGAAAGAGAAAGAAGGCAGAGCTCAGAGYGGAAAAGTCAAACTAAAGCATGGGCTGATAATGAGGGGGAAGTGTATCTTTTTCTATGGCTCATGAAAGAGTTGGGAAATTTACCAATTCAGTGGGGAGCACCAACATATAAACCCAACTATTTTAGGTCCCAAAAAGCTCATAGCAGGATCTTAGAGCACAGATTCRTAACCCAGGGATTCCCATTCTGCATTCCAATAAAGGCACACAATGCTGTCAAATGACCTCCCAGTTATTCTTCATATGTAAGTTTTGCTTTAGTTACCTTAGATATATCAAGAATTATTGTCTTACTGTCCACAAAAACACTGCGTTAACGAAGTGCTACAGTAGCAATATCTGCYAGGTCTATATGGCTAATATGCAGAACTAGTGTAATAACTTGCTAAGCATTAGGGCAAACAACTGATCAATTCCACAAGTTTGATCTATTCAGAGCTTTTAAAATTCAGTCTCAATATATTTTTTCATAGTACCTTATCTAGCTAAACCTATTTGTGGCTCCAATTGCTCCATTATTTCAAGTTATAACAGAGATTATTGAGCTTTAGACATTAATATAAGCAGCTATCTCAAGATAGTTTGGAAGCAGCATTCCTAAACAGCCAGATGCCCACCACCAGATAAAACCTTTCAGTACGAATACAAGAAAGGTAATAACACTATTCTACCAGAACATGAGGCCACCAAATTTAATACCAGCCAAGATGTTACACCTACCGCAACACTGTGAACCAAAGTTTTAAGTATTATTTTGAAAGCTTTGCTGTTCCTTATTTTCAAGTTACCAAGAGTATTTAAGTGAAATAGTTCTTCCTGGTCAACTTAGAATCAGAACTCAAGCTATGCTACATCAGCCACTCCTGACATGCTATCTCATCAGCTATCTGGACTCTCCAAGTTTTCATGAGCTCTTCTGGAGTTTGTTATTTTAAGCCACAGCAATCCGTTATCCAAATGCTAATGCCATCCATGAACTCTTCATATCAAGGGCATCATCTGTATTATGAGTCTTRGCCGAGATCCAGAATCATGTATTCATTCACTTAACTAAGGTTTCTACGTATTGGTTGAAATTCTAACTAATTTTGCCGAGATCAGAAGTCTTGCCATGAACTCACTGGGGCCATGATTTAACTACACTTCAAAAACAAAATGGCAAAGTAAAATTTTGTCATGTTTAAGGAGCTGGAAGCACACAGAAGAATATAATTRGTACCCTCGCCATCATTTCAATATGAGGCACACTAAAATGAGTATCAAGATAATAAATATTCACAAATTAATTCCAAGACCAATATCTTAACTTTTTTTTTCCACGTTTTTGTTTTCATAGGAAAGCTAGAACGGAGTGATATTCAATTCAATTTATTCTAAGAGGAGCAACTTCTAAATTAAAGGAGTCAACTTGTGTAGCTAGAAATAAACAAGCACATTCAAACTGGACAATGAGGCTGGTAAAAAAATACATGTAGGTTAGAYATACATTAGAAAAGTGCTGTTAGTTCAGCACACTCATGAAAGAGCTGTAGGTTAAAAAAATAAATTGAAGTCAATATAGTCAACAGTACCCTTCTGACCAGAGGSTTATTTTATTTTATCCCTTCATAAATAACAGAAAGGAGAGACTGAACACCCATTTAATTTATCCAATCATATCTTCTGTCCMCTGTTCTTTTTTCCTCACAGAACAGTCCACTGTGCTTTGTCCAGCGTAGCTATTTTCATAACAACCCTGTTCCACCTCTTGTTCTTTCATGCTCAAAAGCTTCAGCTGCCCATGAGAGTTACACCTATTGATCACAAATCCTTACAAGACAATTGGGTATATAGTGCTGTTATACAAATGAGATTCTACAAGAGTTGAAGGTGCGAAGATTTGGAGTAGCTATAAAACAAGTTTATGTACTTGAGCTACTGCAAAATTGAACATAATAGAAGGTAACTTAAAAGAACAAGAATAAAAAGCAGCACAAAGTACTTCTGTGCCTTTCTTCATATTTGACAGTTAGTCATCTGTCAAACTTTGTGCAACTAAAATAATCAAAGATTTTAATATTACCCAATTGATGTTATTGGTCGCTATATATATACCCATGCTCGGTCCGTTTGTATTTATTAGAGCATTCTCTTGAAAATTAAACAATAAAACTCTGCTGAATATATCAGTTCTAAATCTTGCAAGAAGCCCATTCTGACATCAGAGAATCAAAGTTCTACACATGCCAGCAAGCATCTGCCTGCAAGATACAACAGACAGCAACGACAGCCTGACCCAGTACCTCTGGAGTCAGAAACAGCATAGCAAAAAAAGTAGAAAGCCAGACCACAAGCTAGTGCAGGTTTACTGCCTTCTGAAGTTTTATTTTTATAACAGTATCTAAGCATATCTTATCATTAAGTTATAAMGAAAAACTGTCCTTTCATTCTAACTTTTTTTTCTACTGGGCAATTACGATATGGACATATTCTAGCCATAGACAACATAACAAAATTTTGCAAATAAAAGATACTGGAAGAGGTCTGTGATTTGGATGGCAAAGGTCACATAAGTGCTTTCAGTCTGAGACCATGACAAGTTAGAGGAGAAATCAGTGCTTTAGTGACACATTCCGGTTGTTAGATAAATACACAGAAAAATAGTGTGCTGCTAAGCCCTCCATCAGTGTGRCAGGTCATGACTGTGATAAACAGCGTATTCCAGGATGGAAAGGTCTTCAGTTACTATGAAGCGTCAGTAATCCTTAAAAATAAACCTAACTAGCCATTTCAACCACTAGTTCAAAACCAATATGGCCACAGTAACTTTTCAACTTTCCAACAATACATGAAAGCTCTATCACCACAGTGATAATTACTTCAGAGATTATATTATTTTAATCAGAAATAATTTGGGGGAAGAAAGCTCCAGTTGACCTATAAACTTCAAAAGTACTAATTTCACAGTAGTACCACAAAGTTAGAGGGAGTTTTTCTTTAACCAGAGAGGACATAAGCAATGGACAATTAGCTTCTTTATTATTTTGCATCTCATAGCAAGTTTTTACATAATGTGAGACCAATAGACTTTATAGTAGACTGTTGATGCAGTGAATCAATCCTTTCAGCTGTGCAGAACCAGACCTTAACTTTGCAGAAAAACCTAGACTCAAAATAAACTCTATCAGTTGCACTCAAACTCACCTTTTCTTGARGAGATGGAGTCCAGTTACTCAATTCTGTCAACAGGAACTGGCAGATTTAAGTCCCAGTACACAGCTCCCACTTAATGAAACACCTTCTGGTAAAGTCCTTGATCTTTTTCTCTAGCATTTAGTTAGCAGCTACYATAGACCAAATAAGTCACCTAACACATGAGCAAAGGTACCCTGATACTTCTGCAGAAACTGTGCTACACATGCTAAGAAAAAACAACGTGACCAGAATGCTCTTCCCAAAAGACACTGGATCCTGATTTCGGCAGACAGCCTGTTCACATCTATTTGCTCTTTGAGCCAAGCAGAATGCACGTCACAATTCATTTTGAATCATTTTTAAGAGGTGGGGAGGTGCTCCCAAAACAGAGGTGAATAAACAATTAAAAATGGAAAACGGGCAAAGCTACGGAAAATGGAGAAAATAGGTAAGCTGGTAAGAGTAGCTGCTGAGCTAGGTAAAGCGGAAGTTTCAGGGGAATAGGTATCAGAGAAGGTAATCAGACACTACAAGACCAAGCATTCCTGAGAATTAGTTTGCACTGAAACACAACACAACCCATGCCTCAGGATTACAAAATGAGTCTGTCTGTATCCCAAGTAAGCAGAGCCTCCTCCACCCTTTAAGGCCTCCCCCTTAAACACTGAGCTGTTCCAGACAGAGATGCACCTTGAGTGATCATTTCTCAGCAGAAAAAACCCACACACGATTATCTGTAGAGAGAGAATCAGAAGCAGTGCACAAAATGAGAGAACTGGACTAGTGACTGCCAAGGAGAGGCATGTGGAGCATACAGGGGCATGAAACGTATATTAGCCCTCCAGCTTGGAGTTAAATTCATGAAATGAATACAGCAATATTTAAACATATGTGAACAAGTTCAGACAACTGCACTATTTTCCCCCCAAGCTTGTCCAATACAGCAGCTCCTGAGCTCTGTAGGGCCATTTATGGCTTGAAACAGAAAACCACAAACCTCAGCAATATATTGTCATCACAGAGCTTTGGATAGATGTTTTAGTCCTGAARGCAAACTGAATTAAAGAAAAACGTACTGACAATAGGTTTGTTTTTTATTTCTGAGGCTCTTGTATTAATGCAGTTAAAGTAGGATATTCTAGTATTTTATTAAATACTTACTGTAGTTGATTTTTCTTTTGGGGCAGATTGCCTCAGAGGGGAAGTGTTCTCTTTTTTGTGTTCCAATAATATCTTCCTAATATTATCATTAACAAGAATGTTTGGTACATAAAATACCCAAAGTTTTGCTATTTCAGCTTTAAAGACCACTTTTCATAAAAGTGCTGAAAAAGGTTGCCTATCAGCTCCAGTTAAGAAATAAATGCTTTYGCTAATAGAGTTCAAAGATTCTTGCTCCAAGTGGAAGGGTTTAACAGCYAAAAAACCTAAGTAAAGGACTTCTGAATTAATTTGTTGTTTAATTTAAGTTCTTTCTAGCTCCACCTTGAAACAGTCCACGTCAACACAGGTCAGAACAGTGACAGAGTCCAAGCTTAACAGTACCATTGAACAAGCTGCTGAAGCAGAACTTCCAAATCTAGAGCATGAGCCTCTGTTTGCAAACTAGGCTCATTAGCTGGAATTAAGATTCCAGTCCTCACACAATTGACTGTTAATCATGACTTAGTAGCTCTTCATAAGGAGTAAGTTAAGGAGTAAGGTATTCTGGCTGGTTAATATTTTCAAGCTAGATCATAGCAGTGTCACCATGTAATTCTCAAATGTACTGCAATACACTGCTGTGATTTATTCCTTCCCACATAGGTTCACATCAAATTTATTAAGTCACACTAGTGTGCCACGGACAGCAGTCATACAACATTTAAAAAAGACTCAACGAGGCACCCAGTGACTGTTATCTGTTCTTGATGCATTATTTATCTAAAGATTCTTATTTAAGAAAAATTGCTCTCCCCCTATTTCAGAACTGCACTGTAACAAGTCCATCCTCACCAGCTCAGTAGTCTTAACTTCCAAAACTCAAAATAATTGTCCCTGCCTCTCACCATTATGTTCTTATTGTTTAAACGAAAATTTATCTTCCTTYTTGACATTACCTTCAGAGCACTGCTTAAAAAGCAAATTTAAATTCTTGAGCTAAATCCTGTTCTTGAGATCCTAAATTCATTTTGCTATCAGAAGCTTTTCTTACTCTACTGAAGGACCTTACACCATGTCTTATTCAATTCTTCAGTAATCTTTTTTCTCACTGTATATTTGGATGTCTCTATTAGCTTCTAACAAGCCCATCCTCACCCCCTTCCAGCTTGGGTCATAATCCTATAGCATATATGCTTTTCAAAAGCATATAATAAAACATTATATTATAAAGTAGTTTTTACTCAGTAGATTTTTTTATGACCCCTTTAGCTATGCACATAATTTGGTTCCAAACCCGTCTTGTCTATTCAGCGATATATGCTTTTTTGTAACTTAAGACTTCATGAGTTTCTATGTCATTCTATGGGAAGTAATTTCAGAAGTGAAAGAGCCATTATGAAAAATTGTAAAACCAGCTTGTTATAATGAATTTCTTCAGCAGGTAGACCCTAAAAGTCCAACGATTTGTAGGTTGGCAGTCTTTCATATTTCCACTGAGAAAAACCATTCTAGACCAGAAGTTTAAATCCAATGAATGCATGGATTAACGTCAACCAATACAGAAAAAGGACTCTGCTTTAGAGTTCAGACACTATTTTAAAAGTTATGTATTGACAACTTCAGTATCAGAGCCAATACCTTCATTTTGTTTTACTTAAAGCACAGAATTAAATACACACCAAAAACCAGTTTATAGAGTTAGGAACAATTCACCCACAACAACTAATTATTCTTTCACAAGTCAGACCCTGAAGCAAGAGAATGCTATCAAGTGTAAAGACAAACATGTTCCCCCAGCTGTTTGCCATACTTATTGGACATAATAAACTTGATATGCTGGAGGCTATAATTAATCTTTACTAAGTGAACACTCCTGTTACGATGACTTGCCTACTGAGCTATCTAATGACACTTAAGGCTTTGATAAGTAAATAAATTAGTTCATTATGGTCAGGCAGTCTTTCCTTTTTTTTTTCTTTTTTAAAATGAGATCAGGTTTCTTTATGTAGCTTGCCTTRCTCAGTCATCACCTCCTACAATACTTTGACCCTGAAGCGGACAAAAGGACATTCCATTTCAAAGCTCTCAACTCAAATTTCTGCATTGCTTTAAATAATTTAATTTCTATTTTAGAAAAAGATTTGGCTATCTTTACTGATGAGAGCTGGTTTTAAAATCAATTATGCTGGAGAATGACAATGTTATTTGCCTTTCTGTTGCTAGATCTCATGGCAAGGCTTATGTCTCACAATAATGTGTACAAAAGTAAAGTTGCAGTGCCCCCTTGTGAGCAGTCAAATCTCATTTCTGCGTTAGTAGTTTTAGCATTGATATTGTGAGGGTTGGGCAGCATTTGTTATATAAACTGCCTTTTCTTAAGTAGAAGCGTGGCACATATACACACACACACACMCCCCTCCTCCATCTAACCATTCTGAAACTGATAAAGGTGCTCATATTAAAAAAATGAAATAATATTTAAATTCCACTCAACTCAGTAAAAATGGAAATAGAGCTATTTCTTTCTTCCTAACTTCCAAATAGGAGAAACCAAAAACCAGTTTCTTGGAGCCGTTATCATGGATCACAATCTTCTTTTATTACGTGCTACTGAAAAAACTCACAAAACCGCATGCATGCACACACACACACTCAAGAAGCCTTCCTACAATTTAAGCATTAAATAACTAGACTGACAAGGAATGGAGGGAAAGGTGGTGGAAGTTTTAAAAAAAAAAAAAAAAAAAAGGAAGGAGAACAGTTTGTAATAGGGAGAGTAAAAACAACAAAGCAGTTGAACAATCAAACCCAATATAGCCAAAATGCAATCCTAATTCTTAGATGTCCATGGGGAACAATTAGAAGATGGTGATAAAAGTCTGTACAGGCAATGCATGGCTAGTTGGATAGAACAAATATTTAAGATTTCATTCTTAGTGAACTACAGTTAGAAGTTAGCTAAAAGTGAACAGTTTAACTCTCAGTCATCCCAAGGTCAATTTTTGTATTCCACAGCATTACAAAATACAAGTTCAGTTACAAATATCTGAAAATTTACTGTAGTTTTATGGCACCAATAGAAAACTAAACAAGTACTGGTCCTTCTGTGTCACCAATTGACTCTGTTGCCTAGGAAGTACATGTTAGAGTTAACTTTCTGAAAAGTGACAGTGTGTTATCTCCCAATAAACATTTTGCTAAAAGACTCAGATTTCCCATTTCCCTTGCATATATCTGGTTTACTGTATGCAGTAACARTCAACCATTGAACGAAGACAATCACCAGTAGGCTTAGCTGTGCATTATTGTGTCAGTAAGGTTTCCACAGGTAACATTTAAGAAGGCCTTTAAGTTTAATTTCACCATATTCTTGCACTTCTTGACTAGTAAGTTCCACAGAAACGAAGCATAACCCAAGAAATGCATGCCAGAACATTCAYGAGTCTTTAAAAGTTCATCTCACCACATTAACTAATCACTTGCAACCAGATGTTAAATATTTGACTTCAGCCCAGAAAGTCAAGGTCCAAATGAACTTCATTTGTTTAGGCCCAGATCCAAAGAATAATTTCAACTGAATTTAGGCACACAGGTCCAAATTGCTGCRAAACCCTAACGAAACAAAACCTCTCTCCTGTGACTTTCTAAAACCACTGGCAGAGAGTCAAATCTCTGTTCTGCCTTCAGCTCCCTCTTGGACAGTTTCAGTACTGCAGATGAGCAGAACAGCTGCAGTCTACTTGTGTGGCTCTTACACTACTCAGGCTTTAGTAGGGATTGCCTAAATCAGTTTAGCCAGACTGCTGAATCCCACACAGTTTACCTCGAATCAGTCCTCGAGACAAGATACTTTGGGGCACACAGACGTAAAACTTATTTAAAAGTTTCACATCACTACCCTACTGAAAATTGTATGCCAGGCGCAGCAGTCGCACAGAGCTACTCTGGAGATGTACTATACAGACCAACAAGATTGCTGGCCTACAGCAGATGATCCAAGTTGATCGCTGCAGTGCATATATTTTAAGTACTCAACTACACAGTTTACAGAATTTAATAATATTAGCAGTTACTCCATGATACCCTAGCAACTCACAAGACAACAATTTGCATAAGCTATAAGGCACTGATGAAATTTACATAGTACCAAATTTATTTTACACACGTTTTCAACTGCAGATATTGCTTCCACATATATCAAATTAAAAGCAAAGGGAAGATGGTTCACTTTAAAAATGCAATGCATAACTGACACCAAAAAAAGAATAATTGGGGTTTTTTAAATTTGTCTAAGAGCAGATGAGTTTTAGTCTAAGTTAACAATACAGAATTATAAAGAACACATCCTCATTTTCAGGTTCATGATTACTTGGCTATTACCTCAAGTGTAAATTTGAGGTTYACTTCCTGAAGCCAACACTGACAAGAGATTGAATCACTGCTTTATAGCTTCATTAAAAGTTTTGTAAAACAACCAGTGATAATCCACATTTCTCATCAGACAAGAAGTTGACTAGTTGGTTTGGCATGTTACATTATTTAATTACAAAACAGATTTATGAACATGTTCAAGATAGCACAGCAGATTTCTGAAGACATTCTAGGGATCTGGTATTAGAAAACAAGCTTCAGGAACGCAAGTTCCTGCCAGCCCTCCAGCCTGTCTAGATCTCTGAATGGCTGTCTTGTCATTGAGCACGTCAGCTGGTCCTCCCCCACTTTCGTGTCACCTGCAAACTCCTCTGAGCGATTGATAAAGATGCTAAACAGAGCTAGGCTGAGTACGGATTCCTGTGGTATTCTATCTGTTACCAGCATTTGTATAGAGTATTAAATACTCCCCACGCCCAATCATTCAACCAGTTTCCCACTCATCTGGTTATTTGCTCATTCAGAGCATAAAGTCCTAACTTGGACAGATGAACATTGCAGAAGATAGTGTCAAAAGCTTTGCAAAAGTTGAGATAAGCAACATCCACTGCTCTCCTGTCATCCACAGAGCTAGTAATTTTATCATAGAAAAATACTCCATATCTTGTATCATTACCTCTTGTCTACCAGAATAAGGACATCTTTAACTTTACTGGCAGCTAAAAATTCAGCTTTGAAGGAAAATTAATGCTGCAACAGCTTCAGAGCAAAAATGCATCTACACAAAGACCACAAGAGGGCAGCAGAAGCTTTCTACACTTAGAAACAAAAAGTTTAGTCTTGTATGGCTTGGTTTTGAGCACCCTTTCATACTGCTCAGCCATGGTCTGCTTTATCAAATCACATCAGATAAATGAATGCCTCACACAAAACTCAGATATCAAACCCAAACTCTTCAGACACCTGCCTGTGACGATAGGGCACTCATAMAGCAATACACACATGCTGCACTATAGGAAACAAGTCAATTTCCAGTGTTTATTTCCCTGGCTTAGTATTACATAAAGAGTAAAAGGGAATTAAGACTAACGCATAAAATGATTAACAGTTTGTTACCTGTTTTGTGGCAGTACACTTACTATAAAGTCAGGAAACAAAGAGCATTTTACACCAAAGTACTACATTAAAACTTAACATTTTAGGGATTTAGTTCATACGCTGCTCACAATTCATGACACTATGCATACTAATATGGACATCCACATAAAACAGTATTTCCAGCTGAATTTTCAGAGGTGCCTAAGAGAACCCAGTACATAGATCATACCAGTACTCATAATTTACTACGTTCTCTGACAAGGGAACATAAGGGGCCATAACTCTATCATCTGATTTTACAGCTAGTTTTGGACTGCTAAACAGCCCTGAAGCTAGAACCCCTACAAGTTTAGTATTCCAAATTCCAGCTTCTCTTTCTGATCCATACCCTTGGATGCAATTGTTCCCACACACAGAGTCAAAAGAATTAAATTTCATCCTGATGTAAAAAGATTTATAACCATACCCTGGTTTACATCTGCCTCTGCAAGGCCATGAGAGAAACCATCTGCTTCCATGTACTTACTTTGCATCTGCAGTGTTTCACATCTGCAGGTGTACAGCATAGCTGCTCCTTGCMGGATTTGCAGTGTATATTCCAGATCAAACAAACCTACAAACTGCCAGCCAACAGCACAACAAAACCAAGCAGAGCTCCCCAATTTGAACTGTATGGGAACCTACAACTTTGAATATATTCAGAGGTAAATGATGTGAGCTTACCCTCACCTTGCAGACTCGTTAACGGCTCCAAAAGTCATCCAGAGAAAGTGTTTTGTTCCCTATTCATGCTGCAGGTTGCAGAGGCAATGCACCAAGCAGCCAAAACACCTTAGCAAGGGCCCRGGTTGCATGGCACTACAAGTCTTCACCTGCATTACAGATTGCTACCAGGCTTCTAGAGCATGTCTACAAGGACATATGAAGAGTTGCCCTAATTGCAGCAATCTGTGCAGACAGCTGCTTTTTACTTTCCCAAGTCACATGGAGTGGCTACTGAGAAGGATCAAAGCAGTCACTGTGGCAACAGTGGAATCTCAGCAGCTGATTCAATGCATGTGAACTTCATTCCAGCCCTGACCTCAATACCCCTRCAGCAACTTCCATGGATAATCAAAGTACAGGAAACCAGGCAAGTGCAGCAACCGACTTCCTCTGTTGTTTTTTCTTGGAAAATTTTATCCCACACTCACAGAAGAATAAAGGATGAGTGCCCTTGTTTTGAGTACACAGGAATTCTCCCTCTATAGACCACAATGTGTTACAAGGCACACACATGGTAAATCCTAAGGYAGAATAAATTGCTGTAGTTCTGTGGGAGTCAAGAACATAAAAAATGCATGTGTTCTAACTCTGTTGTACATGGGACATCTGAAGAAAAATATTTATGGAAAATAAAGGAGGGGAGGGTCACAGTATTCTTCCACTCTTACCAAACCCAACATTTTAGAAGAKTCAACTGTATGTTATGATGGATCAAGGCAATATAACTACATTGTGAAGTAGTGGTGCTGAGAAAACAAAGATCTCATAAAATGTATAAAATCTGCTGAAATTACGATTCTTTGAAACAATACTAGAGTTTCAGGGTGATGATATAAAGTGGCAGAAGTTTAAACCTGCTAAAACTACAATTGTTTGAAACAACAGTAGGATTTTGGGGTGGTGATATAAAGTGGCAGAAGTTTTGATGGAAAGAAAATTTAACACTGCGCAAAAGCAATCTCTAAAACTGATGAGATATTGACATGTTTAAGAAAATGAAGCCCAAAACAAAAATGAACATTTAATTTTGTACATTAAAGCAACCTGKTTTTTTTCTAAATTCTAAGAGGATCCATACAGACATTAAATGTTCATGAGATTCAATGTCCTTCTGAGCAACAGAATAACCAGTCGCATGATCCTATTTTCAGTCATTCATGTGATTTATCATTCTAACCCTGTGCTCTCAACTTATGACATTACCATTCACACTACAGCTGAGAACCCTTCACAGTGTTACAATAGTGTTGATAGGTTTATTAAGGAAGTACTACAATTGGCTGGCAAATTCTAATAAAAGGGTGAAGGTTTTTTTCCATAAAAGTACTTGCTTCATTCTCTGTGGAGGTTAGAGAAACAGAGACATATGTGTTTCCATTTAGAAATCACTAAGATGAAAAAAAAAATCAGGTGTGCTCATTTTTTAAAGTTGTTCTCAATTGTTAGTGAAAAAAAAGGAAATTAGAAAGAAAGAAAATCTATAGGGCTGACTAAAAGAAAAAAGTCMGTACAGTAATTTTAGCATAAGTGCTAACAGTAGTCTTTCTGAACAGCCTGAGAGCAAGACTAGGGCGTGAAGGAATTGAGAAGTAGGGAGAAAGACAAAGGTGCTGTAAAGCTAAAACATTTAAATAGCTTGCTTAAAGGTTTGTTTTCCGAACTAATGCTGAATAAGAACCTACTTTATGCTTGCATCTACAGAAGCTCAGTTGAGCTATTTAGAAACCCTAAAATCAATTAATGTATTACAATATATAATTAAGCATATAAGGTACACAAGACACCTGATATTTGGTATAATGACAAGCTCTTATCTTAAATAATATCCTAAATATAGAAGCAACAGGTTGGAGAGAACTGGAAGCAGATCCCTATTTCCCTGCTAGCAAGTTACAGAAGGAAGCCGCAGGATGAAATTTCTCATTACTTCTATGCCTATAGTCCTCCCAGGCACAATATCCAAGTGTAGATAACTCTGATCAGGAATTCTCTTGTATTCCTGGAATTCTTAATTTAGTCCTTAGGACAGCTCAGCAAGAGTTACGTAACTGCTCACCTAAAGAGCTTTCTCTATTTATATGCCACTAGAGATAAAACTGCAAGCAAGCCCCTTCAGTGATTCTCCTTTCAACCACGCTAGAAACTCACTCCTCCAGCTTTTTGCTCTGGTCTCCTGCTACAGGGAAACGGGTCCTCTAATAACTTTGTTGCTCAAGTCTCTTTAAAAGTTACTTCAGATCATATGAATGTAAAATGTTTTCTTTGTTAAGTGCTACTTCTAAATTTTGATCTTGAAATCAATAGTTGGCATTTTGCTTTATATGATAGAAAAAAAMCTATGTAAAAGCAAAGGGAAAGGTTTACAGTTAACTTTGTAGAAATGTGTGTGCCCTGTTAGCATATTCAAGCGATCCATTTGAAAATGGCTTGATATGGTGTGCCTGAGGTTATACTTGCCCTATCTGGTGTCCACCTTTATTTACCTTTGAAAGGCGGGAATTCTCCTTCCTCTCCCTGCTAACACTTGGGCTTCAATGCAAAATCTGGTGATGCCATCAACAGGTCAAATTAACTGAAATGCTGCTCAGGCTCTCCCTAGAGAGAGGGAGGGAGTCTTAGCTAACACGCTGTGTCTCGAGTGGAGGTGTTAAACGAACCCCAAACATCTTCATGAAGTGAACGAACGTGCGCACGTTGGCGGAGGCGGGAGCCCTCCTCCCGTGAGGTAACGCCGCGGCAGGAATGCCGGCCCCGGCGGCGAGGCGGGCTCGGCTCTGCCCCGAGGCGCTGGGCCGCCCGCCGCGCTCGTCATGAGGAAACCGCCGACAGCGACTGCGTAAGCGCCCCGCGGAAACGTGCCRGAGCTCCAAGCTTCCCGTTCCCAGGGAAAATCCCCGCTCCCCCCGCCGCCCAGGGGCTGGCACTCCGGGCGGGCGCCGCTCCAGCCGGCGCCGCGGTGGCCTCTCCTCAGGGGGGGCGCCGCCAGCAGCGGGGCCTGCCCGGCATCCCGGGCCTGGCCTCCGCCGGAGCCTCCAGAGTAAACGCGCCCGGGATTGGCTTCTGTCAGCGAAGGGGGCCATATTGGATCAGCTCACCCTCGCACACCATTTTATCKGCTCCGCGGCGGCTCCCCCCGCCCCCCCCTCCCCGCTCAGGGCCGCCCTCTCCCGCGGGGGCTGCGGCGTGAGGTGAAGGTGTCTCGGGAAGGAAATTCGCACGCTCCCGTTTCCCCTCTCCGCCCCCCGCGCACACTCCTCCCCTGCGCACACCCCTTCCCCTCCTCCGCCCTCCTCTTCCTCCCCCCGCTGGCGGGCCCCCTCCGGCCCCGCGCCGCCGCCGCTCACACCCCGCTCGCTCGCTCCCTCCCTCCCTTCCCGAGTGCGCCGTGTCAGCGCGCGGCGGCTGCCCCCGCGCGGGCGGCCAATCAGCGCGGGGGTGACAAATATGCAAATGCACCCCCCAGCCCGTCCCCGCGGGTTCGCTGGGGCCGGTGGGGTCGCGGCGCGGAGCGAGTGAAACTTCGCCCACAGCCCGGCCGCCCCTCCCGCCCTGCCTGCGCGGTGGGCGGCGGGGGGAGGAGAGCCAGTCACGCCGCGCCGCCCTCGCCCGCTCCGCCGCCGCCCGCCTCTCCCGGCCTGCGCCAGCCGCCCTGCCACCCGGTAAGTGCCGCCCTCGGCCAGCGGCGCCCGGGGGGCGGGGGGGAATCCCCGAGGGGGGGAGGGGAAGCCGCCGCCGCCGTTCCTGCCGCCGCCTCTGAGCCGCCGCGTCTGCCCGAGGCCGCCCCGGCGGGGAGCTGTCAGGCGCGGGGCATCTCCTCCTCCCCGCGCGTGTGCCTCCTGCCGGGCAGCGGCGGCGGCTCCAGGCGCTGCCGGCGCCGCATAATGGCGAACCCGGCGGTAAGTACGTGCGAAGGGACGGGCTGCTCCCCGCCACCTCCGGAGCAGGCCGCGCTCCAGGTGCCGGAGACACCGGCTGGCCCCGGCGCCCCGTCAGCCACCCCMCCCCCCCCCGTGCCCCTCCTCCCGCCGGAGGACGTCGCGGCGCGGCCTGCTCGCCGCCCGGGCTCTCCCCGCCGCCGCGCCTCGACCTCCTTCCGCCCCTCGCCGACACCGGCGGCGGAGCCGGCGGGCGCGGGGCTCCTCACCGGTCCCTCGCACCTCTCTGGCGGAGGTGGGAGGAGGAGGGGGGCGGCGGCGGCGGCGGCGGCGAGGCGAGCTTTTCCTGGGGGTGGAGCGGGGCAGGATGGAGGCGGCAGGGCGGGCGGGGGCGCCCGGGGATGCGGTCCCCGCCGCCCCCGTCCTCCCGGCCCCGCAGCGGGGCTGAGGAGGCGGCGCGGGGCCCGCGGGCGGAGGGGCGGCCGGCGGGTGGGGGCAAAGTTTGGAGGGGAGGAATTGGGCCTTCCCTGGGTAGCGGGGTGGGGGGGAGGCTGGATGTCCTGCCCCTGGCCTCTTTCAGGTAAGAAGATGGCAGGGCGAAGGGAAGAGGGCTGGTCTCCTCCTCAGGGAAGTCGGAGGAAGAGGCTGGATGTCCCTCTTCCCCCCAGCGAGAAGGTGGCAGTGGGAGGAGAAGGTTGGGTGGAGGAAGGTAGGGCAAGAATATCCCCGGCCACCTTATGTCGTTTAGGAAGGGGGCTGCGTGGCAGGGAGGCAATGTGGCACCCTCCCAGGCAGAAAAGGGGGAATGTTAGACCTGGTTTCTTGCTATGCAAGATCATAGAGGTGGGTAGAGGGAGGACTTAAAATAATTTCCCGGGGCAAGCGAAGCAGTAGGAAAAAGGGGAGCTGAGTTTGGCAGCTCCCACTGGCTTGGATCCACGACAGCAGAAAACGTGGGAGCTGGGGAAGGGAACATGGAAGGGGAGGGTTGGCATTGGGTGAAGTGTGTCTGGGAGAGATGGAGATGGGCATGCAGTCTGCTGTCCTTCTGGGCTGGAAGATTTCTGGGGTGAGGAGAACCGGTGGCGCATGGCCGCAGGTTCCTGCTGCATGGGTGGAGGCTTAAATGGGACTTGGCTGTGGAAGTGCAAGGTTGGAATTTATGGACCGGCATTTTCCAGGTAGGGGCTGCAAGCTGATTTCCTTCGGGGATGACAAGGAGAGGATTTTGAGGCTAGCTCGGTAATGTATGTATATAGCACTGGGTGGATAGGTGGCATGCATCTTTATTCTAGTGAAGTGGAGAAATTATGCTGTTTCCTACTGAGGCTTAAAGCAGTGAAATGTTAAAACCTCTTCATTCCCCCTTCACACACAAATATTTGTGAACAGGGATAAAAACCAGGTGAAGAGGCTCCAGAATTCACTCATTTGGCTGTGTAGCTTTGACATCGAGATTGTTGCATTCGTTTTCAGTTCATAAGAAGTGGTTTGCACTTCTCACTGTCTTTGTATCATAAGTGCCTTGAACCTACATTTAGCAACTAAAAACTTCCTTCAGTTCATGAAAGTTAACTTCATCAGTGTGAGAAAATACTACTCAGTCTCCATCCCTTATGTAGAAGAGATCTGAACCCTTCAGTTTTATAATGAGTGCTCATGGGGGACAAAATAACAATCTGTGTGAAGGGATAAGGTTTCTAGTTCTCCTCTTGTGTCTTTTTTGAGACTTTGTAAGAATTAGCTATAAAAAGTAATCCTCCTCTCTGAGGAAAACTAGGCCCATCAGTCATAAGAGCTCTCTGCATCTGTTTTTAAACCTGTGTCATTTGACACCATCAGGTTCCCATTTGGCAGGTGTGAGGTAAAATAATTGTTTCACCTTGTTTTACATGTAATCATTTGTATGCAAATGTAAATACGTTTAGCATTCAAGGCAGAATATTAACATTCAGTCATCTTTGAGCAATATCTGGATTTTTAGCCTGGCTCTTGAGTTTTAATTTATTGGTGCATAGATCAACTTTTTGCTAATTTCTTTTGCAAGGTGAATATTTTAAAATTAATAATTATTCCTATCTTATACTTTGTTAACTGTTAAAGAATGGTAGCAATTATTATGTTTTGGCTTTACCTACTCACAAAGTTTCTACGCACCCCCAAGTAAGAATTACTTTTTCATTGTTTCTGCATCTGGCAGATGAGACTTCCAAAGCACCGTGGACTTCAATGCTCAGTTTTTGTGAACCAAAGAGCAAAAATTAATATACACGTGCTTGAAAGTTAACCAATTCAGGGAGCCATGTGCCAGGCCCTATGTATAAATCAAGAGAACACAGAGAAGTTAGTGGGAAGTAAAGGTAGGATGTGAACTTCAGATATCAGCAGCTCTGTGGTTACTGCCCATTGTGAACTCTCTAACCTTAAAGTAAATATGAAGTAACTTTCTCTCTTTTTTTTTTTTTCTCCATTGGTGGGTAAGCTACATCAGTTTACTTTGCATTTATAAGATGATAAGGGCAGGTACATAGGTAGTTACAATGTGTCTGCTCTGGTTTAGTTTGTGCTAACTTGTTTTGTGTTTAACCAAATAGTTTAATTTATAAGAATTTATGCTGGTCTTCCTGATGAAGATGTATTAACTTATTTCACTCTGAGTAAAGCTGTCATTTTTACTGTAAAAAGAACTGGAATTTTAAGTCTTAGAATTTTTCAACAATTTTGAGAAATCTCAGCACCTACTCATTTCACATGAGCTGCTGGTGCTAAATGCTCCTGTAGATTAGTCCAAGAATTCAGTCATGGAGAAATGTTGATGAAAGCACAGTGTGGTTTTTTTAAAAGTATTTTTAGTGATGTTATCTAAAAAGATGGATGACATGAACCACTACTAAGAGACTACAGAGGCCTTAAAACAGGCATTGTTCATTTTTTTTTCCTTTTATGAGAGACAAGTTAGTGATGCGGGCAGATTAAAACAAAAAGATTGACACGCTGCTTTAAAATTGCCTTGTTTGTGCAACCGATAAAGTAAATAGATGCACTTTTGTTCCTACTTGCTTTATACAGCTAATTGTGGTTGTTTTTTTTTTGGTGTATGTTACAATTTTAGAATACAAATTTTCCCTATAATTAAAGTATATGTGTCCTTCAAACACTTCAAAAGTACGGGTAAGCTGGACAATTGGACAATTATATATTTTATGGGTCAGGATTCCTTACAGTGTGTTTTTTTCTTTTATATCAGTCTTTTAGAAATAAGTGTCCAAACACTGCATCATTGTCTTTCTTTGATACTTTTCATGCAATTTAGGATGAGAAGTTGGATCTGATGGATTCGAATGGCATGATCCTATTCATCACTGGGTTGCAGTATTCTACTTCTTTCCACCACTGTATAGGAACAAAATTCTCAGTAGCATTTGGTATTTACGTTCATAAATCATCCAGTTGAAATATTTGTGCGTTTAACTGAAATCCGGTAACCCTTAGCACTCAATGTCTTTTCTAACAAAACTAGTTTTGTGGATACTTTCTATTCTTCCACTGACCTATCTTTATTTGTCCTTTCAATGGTCTCTGTTTTATCAAACTATGGAGCTGTGAGTTTAATAGACACTTAGAAATCTCACACTCACTCAGGCTCATGTAGTGTACTCTCATTCTATTTTCTAGTGCTCTTCCTGTAGTTAGAAACAGTGCTTCAGGAATGCTGGGTATCTGCATACACATAAATGGGTGATGGAGAAACCGTCTGTTTATTTAGTCAAACATTCAAGAATTGATAGTTAGCATTATTGGAAATATTTTAGGATATTATTGAAGTATTCTCTCTCCCCTTCAGCAAAATAAACTATGATGCTAAGAAGTAATTCTTTTGCTGACACAACAACCACCGGAAAGAGTTTGCAGCTCTTGCTTTGGCTGAAGGAATAGCAGGGTTCTCATATTTTATCCGTCTGGCCAATTCATAAATGTGAGAGAGAGCTGGCCAAAAGTCAAACAGGCTGAACATGCAACTTTCTTATTTACAATAGTGCGGGGAGGAGAGATCTTTTTTTAAGCAGTATTTTTTTCTGAGGTATTATTTGAAAAAAGTATAATATGGTTTACAATGACCATGTTTTTGAGTAACTGCAGTGTTGAAAACTTGCAGAAAACCTGCTCTAGATCACTTTTTAACAAAGTCATTAGTGAAGCTATGACTTGACTTCAGAAACATTAGCATCTCAGAAGTACTTTCAAAACATAAATATAATAGTATTTAGATGGATACACAGCTACATCTTAGAACGAGCTTCAGTGATCAAGTAAAAGGCTACTTTGGCAGCACCTTGGAACTGAGTTCCCCTTTTAGTGCTGCCTTTACATTATGTTCACTTACTAAGCTGTAAGAAACAAGTTACAAGAGAGGAAGCATTTTTTTTTAAACTCAGACTTCAGCAGAAGTATATTGGTATGATATGGCATCTGTCAGTGAGCAAATGTGTTGGGATCTTCAACTTCATTCATAGAGATTACCAAAGAGATAGCAAATGTTAATGTCTGTAGGCCACCAGTGTATGTGCRTCTTAAGATTAAAACAAAACCATATATTTTAAATCAACAGTTAAAATTTGCAGGAAGATGGAAAAATGTTCCCATCCTTTTTCTGAAGACAAATAGTAATTTTTACTTTCTTCTTTATCTGAGTCATATTAGAAAATGTAGTAACTCTGGTTACCAAATTATTTCCTTCTGCAATGCATTCTTGGGCGCTTTTGCTTCTGTTGCATGAGCAATATTTAAAAGGTTCGTTCGCTCTTTTCTGTTGGTCACTAAAATTAAGGAATTCCTCCTAAAATTGTCCTGCAAACGGCTGTTGAAGGGTAAATGCTTTTATTACATTTGATACTTAACACCCTAATGAAGAAACTTTTAAGCTTCATAAAGATTACATCTGTATAATGGCATGAAAATCTACCCATCTGATATTCCATATGTTATAAGAAATCTGAGAACTAAATAAGATAAATTTTTGTTTTCAGTTACCCTGTAGTAAAGCCATTGTCGTTAGTAGATTCCACCAATGTTAAAAACAGCATTAGGCAAGACAGTGGGCTTGATTCCATATAATATGGTGTTGCTGGCTTCAGCGTGTMGTTTTTGAAAATATTTTTTGCTGGTTTTCAGGAGCTAAACTAAAATTTAGCTTCAGAGGCAGATTTTTAGGTAAGTTTTTAAGAATTAATTCATAGATACCCTTGAGGGGCAGATGAGTATTGTCCCATTTCACTGGGGGAAGTTTTTTACATTTTCACTTTGTCAGACTCTTGTGGCAGAGTATTGATGTTACAGTAGAAGTCTGTGGAGTCTCTGTCTGTCTATTGCAAGTGAATTGAGGAACATGTCCTGAGTGTGCTGGAAGCCATGAAACATGATGGAAAATGTTGTTTTGCTTGAGTTACCCGTTTTAATTGATTTCTTAAATTAAGAAGAGTATATTGAACAAGTCACAAACTCAGACTGTGTTGCTTAACATGTGCTTGGGAGGGACTTTTCAAAAAAACTTTCATATCAAATCTTCTTAGAAATATTTTTTTTAAAAATAGAAAAATTGTATGCACCTCTTTCTGAAAGGTATAGATTTCTGTTATAGATGGAACTCCCTATGCCAGCTAATCTAGTATGGAATGGGAAGTCTGAACCTGTTCTGTTCAGTAGAATACTATTGCGGTATCCTGATCTGATTGTGTCAAGACTTGAAATAGTGCTCTTTTTTTCCAAATGTTCACAGAGAAGGCTTCTCTCTGCCAGTGTCAAGTCTTCACAACTGTTGGGTCTGTACGCACAGATCACGATCCRTAGGAGTCTGTAAACCAGACATGATCCTTTGCATTGTTCTAGTTCGTACCTCCAGACTATAAACTTGCAGTAGTTCACGAAGATGCCTATCAGGCTAGAACATGAGAGTTGTTGGAAGTTAGTGTATTATCAGATTGTGAATTGAAAGAGGGCTATGCTGTGAAGTCTGTTCAGTCTCTGATGGTTTGTAATGAAATCTTGGTTTAGGCCACATGTGAAAATGAGGCGGCTTTTTTCTGGTTTTCAATGCAAATGTTTCTCTACATCTTAAAATAGCAATGTATTTCCTCACAAAAGGTACCGGAATTCAGAAACWTATTTTGTAGATCTAATTTAAGGTGTAATGCTGAAATTTATGACAAAACTATAGAAACCCTATAATGTGTACATCAGAAAACTGAACAGCACCAAGAGGATTGTCATCTTAAACTTACAAGGAAGCTGGTGTAACTGTCTTTCTAGTGACCRGAAGTAAACTGTAAATAACAAATATGTTACACTGAATATGTTATTCTAACTCTTTTGACAACTGAAGAGGGTAAAAAGAGACATTCATATTCTGTACAGATAAGCTAAGATTTGTGGGCAGATCTCTTAAAGAAAAAAGTTGGTTTTAGCGGTATTTAAACCTGAAGAAAAGAATATTGGGAGATTTTGTTATCTGTATTAGAAAAATAAGCAGGAACTCAATGAAGTCCTGAAATTTGTGAAGGTCTTCACAGGTACACTKCAGAGAAGTGAAATGGCAATAAAGTTTAAAGAGCAGAACTAGTTACTAGTATAGCTKCCTTCAGGAGTCTTGTGGCCAAACCCCTGAACTTCTTAACAGTTATTTTCACTAAAATAAACTGACTCTGGGATAAACTTTGCTCTTTTCAAGAAGATTCTCCAAACTTTTGGTATCTTTCTAGCTCACAATCAATTGTATCAAATTGAGATGTTGTCATTYTCTGTATTATTATTGTCCCTTTGTTGCAATTAATGCCTGCAAAATATAAATGACAAAATAGAATGGGTGTATACACCTCAGACCTTTTAATGCTAAAGTTTAGTGTGTTTTTTTAACAAGAGAAAGGGTTAAAACTAAATTGGGAGATTATACACTGAAGCAGCTGATGCATACGTACATGTTCTGTTCTGCAGACTGTGMTTAGAGGACAATAACCTTTGGCAGAGAGGTGAAGAAGGTAGTTGAAAATAATGACAACTTAAACTGCTGYTGTTAAATTTTCTAAAGGGTATTTGCAAAGACTGAAGCCATAAAAGCACACCAGGATTTTGTGCAGAACTAAATTGTTTTATTAAATTTACATGATGTTCTAAAATATAGAAATTGGGATAAAGTGGTTATTCTAAACTAATTGACATGAATGGTTTATTTCCTGTTACACTAAAGTGTATAGAAGTCTGTGTTTTAGTGTCCAAAATGAGAAAGATTGCTATTATTCAGGTTTTTTTATTAGTAATAGTAATTCTTTAGGATTCCATCAAGAACATAAGGAAACCTGTGTGCACTTAGGGAGAAGTGTATTTTTCTTTTAAGTATTTTATGAAGAAACTATTAGTTGGGCTGTGGAAGGTAATTCTTAAAAAACTTTCTAAGCTAGCTTAATATGTTAGRCATGCTTATAACAAATTTAGTTCTGGTTCTATTTAATAAAGTATAAGCTTTGTCGTAGATCAGTGAATTTTCCCAATTCAAGATTTAAAAGCAAGTGTTAMGACTCTCTTCCGAAGAAGGAGACTTAAAGAACGTTTTTTTATCATATCTCATTTAACAGATATATACACATATATATATGTAATTAAAAGTTCACATGCAATATAGCTTATTTGAGAATCTGTGGAGATAGATCCCATTTTGCTTCTTAAGAAAGCTTTAAGTTCCTTTTGTGTGCATTTCTCTTTGGCACTTAGTATAATGATCAGTGATTCTTCCGCTGTCTGAAGTATTTCTTGTATTTTACATTTAGAACAATGTATCATAGATCTGGTGAATGTATAKTTAGTTATATATGTTTTTTTCTTCTTTTCAACATAGGATTTTTCAAACTTTTAAGTACTCCACAATTGTCTCCATATTGGAAGCTGTTCAAGCAAGTGGACRCTGTCCTAAAGAGTAAGAAACATCTTTTTTCTCTATTTTGAGGATTCACGAAGAATCCAGTTGAGGAAGGATCCAAAACAGCTAGCCAAGAACTTAAGATAGTGTTTGTATTACATGGTAGTTACAGGTGAATTAGGTTTCTTTTTTTACTGTTGAACTCTTACAACTAGGAGAAACTACTTGATTGCAAGTTTTCAATTTTTCTTTTTCTTTTCTTTTCAATTAAAAATTAATTTTTGAATGCCTCTATTCAGTTAATTTATATATTTTAAAACCTTTATACTATACCATTGTTTAGTCAACAAARAACTTTTAAGTAAGCAGAAGTTTAGGAATTAAAAAAATATATTGAAATGCTGCATAAAACCTGACAGTTAAATAATTTCAAACTTGATTCTACTTTCTGGATGTGAAGAGGATTTTTGCACGATGGGAGCTCTATTTGCATGATGGGAGTTCCAGTAYAGAAAAAGACAACAACTAGAGGAAATTTTCTGGCTGTTCTGATACAAAATCCATATAATTTCACATAGATACCAAAGAAAGATGGAAGTATTTGAGCCACCTTCACCTGAGTATGTGTTTGGGCACATGCTTATTGTTTATGAATTTTAGGAAAAAATCTCTGCGCATTATTTAAGTGTCCCTATTAATGTACAGCGGAGACACTTCAGTTCAGCAACCTTGGAATAAGTTTTGAAGTTACAGAATAGTAAAAGGAGGGTAAATGTAATAATTTATGTACCAAATTAGTACYAAATACATTTTTTTACTGGAACATTGAAGGCTTTTGATAGCTGTTATAACCAATTTATATCTTTGACGTGTTACAACATTGTCTCAAAGATGTGGGGAGAAGAAGTAATCTTTGTGTTAAAATCTGCTTCTTAATGCAGTGATATATGCAATCTTATCTTTTAATAAAGATTAAAGGTTGAACTGTATTAATATTCTTGCAAAGGTGTTTAAGAATTTGTCAAACTATATTTAGGGAGAGGGAAATCTGTATTTACTGGAATTGGAGAGAATGATCATGTTTTTGAGAGAGTAGCATTGTTTATGGGAAAACACACTGGTATAGAATGTAAATTCATATACCAACTTTTTGTCTGTCTTTTAATGTTAGAGGGTGTTTTTGTTTGCTTTGAGGCTTTTACACACAGGCTGTAGAAGCCTTTACTTTCACCCCATGCACATTTCCCCGTAAACTGTGTAATGTTTTCAAGCCTCTTTCAGATTAAAAAAGAACCTCTCGAAGTTGAGGTTCTCTACCTACTGTCAAGGCAAAGAGTGGGATAAAACTGTCATGCAAGTATGCTCCCCTAGAAAGGCAGCGTCAATTCCTATTGGCAAGTACATCTGTCAGTATGTAATAGCATACTGCTGTTAAAAGCTAGTATGTACAGGGCTTCTTGCATTGACAAGTTTAAAACCTAACCTCAAAACCTTTTTTTTGGTCCTTACATTGTGTCTTAAAGTTGCCCTAAAACTTTTAGTATTCTGGCACAGACTACCCTTCAACCTTAGAGGTTTGTAGGGTTGGTGTTTTGTTTTATTTGTTTTTTTTTTTTTTTCCAGTGGTCCTACAAAATGGACACTTTACTTGGCTATTTATCAGACATTTATAAAATTATGGATACTAGTGATTGTGTATTAGTTCTGGTGTTCTTGTTTTTATGGTATCTGTTAAATTTTTGAGTTTAAAGTATTGTATTTGAATATATAATCCAGAAGTTGGTTATTGTGTGACTTGTATACCATGTTTCATTTTTAGGTCTCTAATGATGAGATATCCATCTGGATTTAAAGCACATCTCTGAGCTTCTTAATTCTTCGTTGAAGAGATGTGTTCTATATTCATGGGTAAGGATATTTTTTATCTTGACTTGGGCCCTTTTCTTAAATATCTTGTGATACATTTTTAATTTAGAAGATTTCAGCAACTTATTTTTATGTCTGATAGGTTAATCAGGTACTTATTGTAGTATAGGGTTCTTTAGGTGCCTGTGCTAGCTCTTGATTTTGACCCAAGCTAATTGTGAAACTTTGGAATTCATATATCTAAGTATCAGTGCCCTAACTAAATCACTCTAACTCTTAGTGTTACAGACAGAGAAACAGTGTGATGGTATCTAGGTAAATAATGTAAAAACTGGTTTGTGATTTGAGATTCCTTTTCTATTATGTACAACAGTCCTACAGGCTTTAATTGGGCATCTCACCATACATCTTTTGAATTTGGACTTTTGGGAAGAAGGAAACTCCGTCCTGGAAAGCAATAAAAGGAAAGGATGTGAATTTTGTTGAAATAAAAAAAAACAACACTTTTTTCGATAGTAAAACCATGTTTCATCTGAAGAAATGTTGTGGTGTTACACACCCCCACTTCAAAACAATAGAAATAAAACAACCACAAAAATCTCACTAGAAAATACGAATTTTTCTAAATGCTACTAGTATTTTTAATTTTTGTAGGTCTCTAAATAAAATAGCTAAGATTACTTCATACGTTACAGAATTTGTTATAATGTGTTCTCTCCATATATTAAGCACTGCTTGCTGAGTTATCATTTTGAGACTTTATAAATTTACCTTGAGTTAAAAATTAATGTTAAAATGGATCTCTCAAAGAAGTATAGTAAGTGGCTTAAACATAATGTTGTGGGACTTTCTGATATCATGCTGTTTTATACAGAGAGTTCTGTGATGTACTTTGTCTTTGGTGTGGTTTTGCTCTGTTCAGCTTAAGCAAAGCTGCTCTCAATAAAGAAGCTGTCCCATTCACAGGGAAGGCAAACATTTTTGATAATGGTAGAAATTTGTCTTTAGTTGCAYTGGCAGATGGATTTTCTTTCCAAGTGAAACGTCATTTGTCATGGTGGTTGACTTGAACTTTCATGAATGACCATAACAGTTGACAGTTACTGAATATTTTTTTTTCTATAAATCTTTAATATTTCTTTCCCAGAGGCTACCTGCTTCAGGAGAAAGGAGGGTATGTGGTAGAAGGGAGTTTGTTCATGTCTGGGGAGTAGAGGGGGAAACAGTTACATGAGGTGTTTGGTGCAAGCAAAAGAAATGTAGGTATGAGAGAGAGAGACTACGCTGAATTACTATGACAAGGGCACACAAACCAGTTTGCTCCAGTTTTATGCTCTTACTCAGAGTTGGAACTGTAGCCGTGGACTGGAACCTGAGAATTTAATTTAGGACCATCAGTTTCTTTCTCTTCCTAACCTTCAAATCAAAATACAAAGTACTTGAGTTATCTTTCCAGTATTTAGCATGATGCCTGTGAACTCTGTGACAGAATAGAATTCTAAACAAAACTGGTATGTTGAGGGTATGATTTTAGTAAAGGGGTGACTCATTACTCAAAAATAATTATAAATGCATACCAATTAAAAACAATTTTAAAATAAAATAATGCATATTTATATATATATAATTGGATGTATATTTTTTTATTTAATGAAACAGGCTACCCAAACAAGTTTTCTCCTCATTTTGGTGATAAGAATAAGAGAAAATGCATCTTTTCAATACGTATTTAGCTACAGATACCATGGCACTYTTGTACAAAGACTTACTTACTCCTTTCTGCTAGAGAATAGAGTTCATCTCTACTGAATGTCTAAATGTTCTTTTTTTAATCTTCTACATTTCTGGGATTTTGAGGAAATTGTGCTGTCCTTTGTGCATTTTAAATTTAGCAYGTACATTGATCTTTAAATCTATAATGGAATATCATTTATATTGGCGCATCAGTGGGAAGTAACCTCCRTATTATTTAATTTACTGCAGCTTTTTGAACTCAGCCAAAGCTTTAGTTATAATTAAATCTGACAAATAATGATAGTGTAATTGTCTTTTATTTTTAATATTGGGGAGGGAATGTCTCTATCATTTCCGAATATTATGCAGAAGTGATCAGGTTTTCGAGTATCTGGTTTTTAACGCGCTGTATTGTCTACCTYTTTTGACACAGTGTTCCATCTGCTAATAGATGAGTAAATCATACAAAGCCACAAACCTATCATGCTGTTGTATGCTATATAGAACTTAGCAAATATAATGATTTTTTCAGTCTCTCTGGCAGATCTCTCATTTGGAAGCAAGTCTGTTATGCCTGGTTGCATTGCTTCCCCCCCCCCCCCAAAAAAAAAAAAAAAGGCGCTTTGCATGCATATAATGTAAAACTCTTCCCTTGTTATGACTGTCTGTGTTTACCCCTTCTGTGTCTTTTACCTGTAGTCTGGATTTCTGTTATGTCATGCTTTTATAACTTCAGTTTTAATTCCTTCTGTCTACTAACTTGTCTCTAGCTTCTTTCTGAGATAGCTTCTGTTATTTGTCTGGATAGTCATTGTTTAAACTTACTTTGTGAAAAATGGCCATCAAAGTCACTGACTTCCTTTTATCTATGGTACTATCACACGTCAGTCATGTGAAGCAGTGATACTTAGTCTGTCAAAGTATAAAAGGGGAGAAGTCGTGGTAATGTGCTGAATCTTTATCTGATTTACTTGCTTATAACTAGAGTAGCTTGTTTTCTGTTGTCACTTCATCAAAAGTAATCAACAATGCAATTAATGAAATAAAACACGTCAGTAGTTTTTATTATCTTGTATTTTACTGCTATTCCCACTTCATTTTYCGGAAAGCAAAATTTGATACCTTTGCTCCATTCTGTTTTCTTATGCGTTCATTCTTTTTTGATGTATTCTGTAAAATAAATCTTTCTTTCCTTTTCTTCTGGTCTTCAAATCTTGTACCATTCCCTTCATTTCTGCTCTTGCTTGTGCCTGGAACTATGGCTTGTCTTTTTACAACTCAGACCTCCTGCACGMTAACGTAGTAAAAAAGGGGATCATCTCTTTGAGATTTTCAGGCTGTCTTCTTGGTCTTTCTTTCTGATAAGAATAAAGGGTTGTTATTAAACTCTGATGGGCAAYCAAAATGGAGAAAGTTTCTTTTTCCTTTTTTCTTTCCACCCCCCCCTTTGCAAGGAGTTGCATTAACCGTGTTAACTTGAAACCTCCGTTTCCTAACCTAGCTCTGGTATTGATYGGTTCTTCTTGGACACATGCTTAAGGAAACGAACCAAAGTGGGCTGAGTGCAGTCAGTTTCATTTCTAAGTGGTTTCGAATATAGTAAGTAAAATTTGGAAAAGATCATAAAGTTTAAAAAAGTTAGAATTACAGAAGTAGTACATGAAAGCTGCTTTTGCAGATTAAGAGGAACAATAGTGCATTGATTTATATTCTGTTTSTAATTGAAAATATAGTTTTAGACCATACAGAATACAACATTGTTTGYTTTTAAATGAAAAGCATGGGTTATGCAGAAATTAGTACTATTTTTTCATTCACTTGGACTCGTAATACCTATTTTAATACCAGGTCCCCTGTTCTAATACTTTGGTTTAAATCTTTAATTTAAAATAGATCTCTTAAGAACTAGTAGACTGAAGAAAGTGTAGGGGTTCTGTTTAATGAATAGTGACCAGATTTCAAAAAAMCAAGAGCGGGGAGACATTTCTGTTCTGTTTCAAGTATGTTTGCAGAATAGCTTGATACTTCTTGGAGAAAATGCTATGTTTTGTGCGAGACATCAAATGATACAGTTGGCAATCTGGAAAAATTTAGTGTTTAAATTCTCGATGCTTGAGCATATCTGAAGATGGCAAATCTTGAGATGTGTTTCAGCTGAAGCTGGGGAATACTGTTGACGTTTTCTGGTAATTAATTTTAGAAAACGTCATGTTATTTTTAAGGGGAAAAAAMCCCAAATTTTTCTCAGAATAGTGAGTCTAATGTGTGATTTTGTTATATAGCCATTAGCTAGTAGTTACCCTGTAGTAGTAGTAGTTCCTGTTGATTAGTTTTCTACATAAAATCAGCTCGATTGGTACAGAGTTGAGAGTTTAAAATACAAAGGGAGAAACTAAATACTAGTAAGAAACATTACTGAATGCCTCTGGGTTCCATTATATTTAAAAAAACAAAAYCCACTGCAGAAAATTATAAATTTACCAAATGTCCTATAGTTGGTAGATATTGTTGAAGCAATTCTAGCTGATAGGGGGCAGTAACTTCTTAAATTCAAGTACAACCACCGTAGTCTTCCAGTTGCTTCRTCACGTTGTACCTCTGTTGTGGTGCTCATTTTATTTTCTAGAATTTGTCCAAGTAGTTCTTAGATATCGATACTGCAAAAGGATCTTGCTCACTTTAAAATGGGTGAAGATTAATATTAAATCAGTGTACAATGGTGGTAGAGAATTTAGACATACAAAGTATTAGAATTAATTTAGTTTTTACAAGAAGTGTAACTTCATCACAAATTCTTGATTTAAGAGGGCACAAAGATGTCAAATTGTATTTACTAAGAGAAATGCAATTTTAGATTGCTGTAAAATGGAATTATTTAGCATAACAGTGACTGTTGAAATACTTAGTTTTGATAAAACTAAGATTTTCTTCTTTAAGGAAGAACGAAGCTCTTTTTCCTCTCTTTCCCTCCTGCCCCCCYTTTTTTTTTTAATACATTCTGCTTCTTCTACTGTAGTTTGTTTTATCGAGTAGGAATTCAAAACTAGTTTCCCCATTCTGATTAAAATGCAGCTCCAATAGGAGCTTATCTTCAATGAGAAATATTTTGGAACTGGTACTATAAAACACTGGCTGCCATTGCATTGTTAGACTTGTAGTTGTCAAGTCCAATAGATGGAAGTCTTTGAAACGTTTATTTCCTTAAAAGCTTTTCTTCCAGCTGAAGGTAAAAGCCTGTCCAAAGTTCGAATTGGTACCAGAGATTTGTTTGGGAAAGGAGGAGGCTGGATGAAAGTGTGTTAAAACATAACTGTAGCTGGCATCATTTTCTATATAAGAGGGAACAAGGACATGGAGWAGAAAATCACTTACAGAAAGCATGTAGAGTTTTCATGTCAGAATTTTTTTGTTTCATTAAGTTAGATGTGAGRAGGTAGGGTTTTTTTTAAGGAAGGGACAGAAATATAGTACTTGCGTGTCAATTAAGTTCAGAAATGCCGCACAGTTTGCCTTCATTTGCCTTCACAATTTGCAAGCTGAGCATATACAGCARAGAGAAACAAAAGGGACAACTGCTCAATAAATTTGGAAGATGACTTTGTGTGAAAGGCTAGTTTCTCCAAATCAAATATCCTTCAATTTCCAAGCTGTGCTTTTCTTTAAGCTGAAAAGGGAGAATATTTAGTCTCTCCCAAAGAAAAAGGCTAGCCTCTGGTCAAAAAACAAGGTGTCTTTGCGTCAGAATTGTGTTCAGGCTATCTACAGTGGTATCCTTAACAAAACAGATAGGTTCTTTTTTTTGTCACTTCATGATCTCCTCTTTACAGAGAAGCTTTCTTCATAATAAATTTACATTGGTCTAATTAGCCTGGAGAGACTTCTCATGTATCTAGCCTTCAGATTTCTCAGTTTGGAAGTTCATCTGTKCTATCCATCTTGCCTGGTTCCTTGAAGTGAAGCTGACATCTTCAGGTTATKCTTCCTTTTTATACCTACTAAGATTTATTTGATTTATAAAGCCTTTGCATTTTAAAAAGAGAGTTTGTATTATTTGTCTCTTATTTCCTCCCTTTTTTTCCTTATGCTGAAAGAAAGTAGTAAAAACAAAGATGAAAAGCATTTCTTGGGTTTTGAGCAAAAAGGCAAGGTTCTGTGAGGCAAGCTCAGAGTTAGTGTCGCAACTGCAGTGATGCCAGCTGTTATGCTTTTTTTCCCATTTTTTACTATAAAGGTACACAGTAATCAATAAAACATGAAATGATTGTCTGGTATGTGTTTTTTCAATACAGGGTTGTTTTAGTCCTGTTGGATAGTTCTAGACTACTATGTAGTTAAACTCAAGAGCCTGTATAGTAGTTAATTTCTATGGAGTAGCTGGCCCATATGTCTCTCATCCTATGTAAAAAAAAAAAAAAAACAAACCAAACCAAAAAAAATTGTACATCCTTTTGTATCAGTATCGCTCAACATGGAAGAAATCCCTTTTTTTCTATTTTTTCAAGTTAGCAGAAATTGAATAGGCTTCCTTACAAATCACAGTGAAATACAGTTGATCTCTGAGCATAACCAAGGAGCTACATGCAGTCTGCTGAGCTATTTATACTCAGTCTGAATATGTAAACTTTTATTGATACAGGCTTTAAATTTGAGTTTTTAACAGTAGAGTTCTTGAGAGCCTGGAACATGACATTTTACGCATGGCTACCATAATTTACATCTGTCTTTCTCCAGATGGGGGTTTCTTTAATGAAATCATTTTTTCTGTGTCTCTGATATTCTTTCCTTGTACTTAATCTGACTTGGTTRTCTTCTCTTAAAATAGTTCTCCCCCAATTTATCTTTTGACTTGAAATACCCTAAAATGAGAGATTATTATATTAAAAATGTTACAAAAACCTAAACCCATGCCACATCATCTGCCTGGATCCTGATGTTGGTTTATCATCTGTTGGAAGGTGTTTGATACTGGGAAAGTCATCATTCTGTTGCTTTTAATCATAAGGGGGCAACTTAATCAGTGTTAGAAGATAATGGGGTCTAATTTATGTTAGTGCTTCCTTTAACTTGGGACTTCAGGAAGTCCTGACTTTGAGCAATAAGTTGTACATGTATCGTCCGGAATCCACATCTACTTTGCTATGCTAAGCTGTCACTTTCCAGAGCTTCTGTGCCTTTTTTATAGCATGCTTGTTCTCTATACTCATAGTAATTAACACTCATACCAATCCATACTTGATAGATGTCATCAATTGGTGTCTTTCAGTGTGATACAGGATCCATCTGTCCTTTTTCTGTGTAGACCGGAAGTTTTAATAAACCTCAGCAAGGTTTATTAATTTAGGTTAGGCTTTATTCTGACTATGGTCACAACACTTGTAGTGGACTAGGAGTATAAGCAGAACAGGTTTTCATCAGCTTGTCAAAGACTACTTTGTACTTAATAGGTTCAACATGAACCTTGTCCATCAGAGAATATTTCAGATTTCCAAGGTGTCCATTTCTGAAAGGATCCTATACTCATTTTATTCTTAAGATAATTCATTAATGAAGAACTGCAGTTGAAATGGAGGAGAAGAGCATGAAGGTGAGCTGTAGTAGTTGGGTCAGGAATTAAAAGCTGTGGCTGTTTTCTTTMCTTTTTTTTGTTATAGTAAATAGATATGTATTGGCAGGATAAAGGAATGATTATTCCGTGAAGATGCTCATTTAAAGTGATTGCTTCTGTATTCTAGAGGTTTACTAGTTATCGGGGGAGGTAAGTTATGACACAGATATATTTTCATTCATTTCCCATTCTGTTTGATTACATTACGAATGTGCAAGTTTTTAGGCTAAAGTTAAGTCCTTCTCAGCTCCTCTTGCTTGAAATCCCTGACTGCAAACTAATTCATTGGTGATCACTCAGTGATATTATGAATAAATAAAAAAGAAAACCAGCTTGTGTTTCAAAACTGGGTAAGTGTGTAAACTCTGTTGTTGAACCAAAGGTAGTTATTTTCCTGTGTTTATCTTCGACTGTATCACTGCATTCATCCTCTTGTCTTTCCTTTAAATATGAAGTCTATTATGCCTTTAAGTGAGATAAAATACAGTTTTTCAGAATCTTACTTAATGCAACTTAAACAGAAACAGAATATCTGAGCTTTACCTACTGAAGTCAAGGTAGCTTTGTTTTTAAATGTAGTTTATAACCTCTCAAGTTCTTGTTTAAACATATAGAATTATTGTGTACCTTTTATGTACTATATGATTTCTTTCTACAAATGAATTTTAATTCTGGACTACTAAAAAACAGAATTCTGTTACAATTTGATAGTTTTAATGAAAATGGCAAAGGAGAATCTAAAAGTGTGCTTAGGTAATAGAGCAAACTGAATGAAAAATATGAAACCATTACATTTAAAATATCAATTATTACTTCAGTTACATAAAGCACAAAGATCATAAATGCTGCACAGGTCATCGAGTGTAAGCAAAAATAACTTAATTGATTTGTGGTTTAACTAAACTGTTTAAACTGTGAAGTTATGAACAAAATATCAAAAGTCTGGAAAAGTGTTGGGGAGGGGAAGGAGTGATGAGGAGAGTCATGAAAGTAATTTTTCTCTTTTTTCTTTTTCTCCCRTAGGCTGCTTTAACACTTTAAGACAAATGTTTCATCAGAAGCACTAATGGATGTTGGCATTCCTTGGATAAGGCGGTGACCGCTGGATGTCATTTGTTTCTGTTCACTGCAGAGAGCCAAAATTGACTCCATTTGGAGTTGAGAGAAAAAGCAGTACAGACCTATCAAGATGACTGATCCTATGATGGATTTTTTTGATGATGCCAATCTTTTTAGTGAGACCTTAGAAGGTTTGTCAGATGATGCCTTTGTTCAACCTGGACCTGTTTCACTTGTTGATGAATTGAATTTGGGTGCAGAATTTGAACCTTTGCACATAGACTCATTGAACCATGTGCAAGATGCTCAAAATCAACAAAAGATGAGTGAGTTTGATCAGCTGAATCAGTATGATTCACTGAAACTTCACTCAGTAAATCAGTCTTTTAATAGCTCAGCTGACAATGTCTTATCACCACACTCTCAATTCAATTGTTCACCAATTCATCCACAAAACCAGTCTAATGGGATGTTTCCAGATGTGGCTGATGGTAGTCCAATGTGGGGTCATCAAACTGCCACAACTGTTTCGAATCAAAATGGGTCCCCCTTTCACCAAGGACATTCTCAGTCTATGCAGCAAAACAAAAGCTTTGTAGCACACCATGACTTTGCCTTATTTCAGGCTAATGAACCGCAGCATCAGTGTGCCTCGCTACGGTCACAACAAAGCAGAAACGACACGGGGCAAGATGCTCTGAGTCAGCCAAAAGACTTCATGGAAGTTAACGTATCTACTTCTCACAGAGTCAGTGTTAACCACCCACCTTCAGTTTCTAATCCATCAACTTCACAGCAGCCTCTGTCTGTTCAACAGTTTTCTCAAACTGCAAGTGCTTCAATACATTTTTGTGGGAATCAAGAAGGAAATTTTGATGGACAGTCCCCAACTATTACTCCATGTTCTGTCAATAATAGCCAACAATTTTCATCTCCTTATTCTTACTCTAACAACCACATTTCTCCTACCAGCCTTCTTCAGTCTACAACAGCTCTTTCTACTAGCCAGCAGACACACTCTATCTCTGACTTCACTGGAAGYGATGCCTTTACATCTCAAACAGGGACCAAGCAAGAAACAACTGAGCACATGTTGAATCCTAATACACCTTTGAATTCAAATAGTTTTCAAATGTTGCATTCTGCACATCCTCAGGGCAACTTCGGTAGTTCAAAACTCTCTCCTGTGAATATTAATTTTCCAGCTTCTGCTGGTTCTGCTTCTCAGATAAGCCATTTCACTGACCCTATTGAAAGCAACGGTTTTACATCTTTGGATGAGAACTTACTTCATCAGGTCGAGACTCATAATGAACCATTTACAGGACTTGACCCAGATGACCTCCTTCAGGAAGACCTTCTGCCACAGTTCGATGATTCTGCATTTGTTCAGGATAGCACAAGCCATGTTTTAGAGCATGACCTAGAACGCCATATAACCCCACAGCAAGTAACACAGTCACCTGATCTTGTTCGGGCACAGTCTCAAAGTCAGATCCATCCTTGGCATTCTTCAGTTTCTAATCAGCATCTGCAAGACAGAAGTCGTGTAACCTTACAAGGACAGGTATGTAGGGATTTGGGGGGCAGGGGTTTGAGCTGTTTGATTTGGTTGATGTGGTGAAGTGAATAAGAGTGACTGGTGCTTGTGCCAAAGCATGATAACTGAAGTCTCTGAGCTGTTACTTGACCCTGAAGAAGCCTAAGTAACTGCTAGTTTAGGAAAAAAAAAACACCTGTTGATGCAGACCTTGCTTTCTCCTGTTGTTTTCTTACCATTGTAGGAAACAAGATTTATATGACCTGAAATACTCATTCAGAGAAAATGGTGCCGGTCCTTCTGCTGCTTATGTTTCCCAAGTACAGCAGAGAAAATTGGTTGTTTTATGATTTTGGTGCAAATATAATGGCTTATTGTCTTTTAAAGTACTTACAGCAACCTATTTTTAAGAGCTTTAATAAGGCTTGTGTGGCTGATTTCTTGCAAGAATTGCACTGGTTTTGTTGTTACTCGGTCCTTTGCTTGGTATGTTTGTGCTCATGCTCATTGGCTAAAAACACAGACTTTTTGTTATTGTTCTTGATGTGATTAGTAATAATAGAAAACATATAAAAGGCTATGCTTATGTTTGATTTTGTTACTTTTGCCTAAACCAAAAAACTCTGCAGTTGTTTTAGTATAATGTGCACATCTACTGCAAGTATTTAAAGTCCTCCGCATGGAGGACAAGATAGCATAAAAATTATATTGTACTTTTGTAATGGTATGCAAGGGAAACGAACTTTGCAGACAGGTCTTCTCAGATTATCTGAGAGAAATGAAAATTGTGAGAGCATTGAGGAGTTCAGAAAGACAATCCTTCAGCCTGTTTCTTACAAGTGCTTTTTCATAACGTACGTAACGTAGTGAATTTTCAAAAAGTTTTAATTGAGATATTAAGTCCACTTTTTTTTTTAACGCTGACCTTTATCTTCATCTGTATCATCATCTCCTCTTCTACAGGAGGTGTGTGTCAACAAATTGAAATATAGACTTGTACTTTTGGATCGCTTTGGTCTCTTAGGAGAGTAGCTAAGCTTTCCAAAACCAAACAAAATAGGTCAAGTAAAGTTATTTTTTCACAACACTGTAACCAGCAAAATCATGTTTTTGTTACTGCTACTAGAAACCTCAGCATATGTGAGATTTCAGATTTTTCAGCTCAAAAAATTCCTAAATGAAAAGAAAATACATCTTGAATATAGGAGAGACTTAACCAAAGGCGCAAATAATTATTCTTCCAGCTTTTAAAATTTATCAATCTTTAAAGCTATTGCTATGGTTTTGGAGACTGGTTTAGTGGCTTTCCTTGTTGATGCTTGAAGAGTGGTATCAGTGACTGCATTACCTGTAAGTTAATACCTTAATGTTATCACAGTTTGGCACTGCTTGGTAGCTTCCAGCCCAAATTTGATTTGACAGGAATGACTGAAACGTCTTCAATTAGATGGTTTAGCAGAAGGAGCTGTAGCTTCTGTGTGATAAATGCACATATTCAGCTGCCATTGCTGGTTACCTAGGGCTTCCAAAATTGTGAGACTGTCTGTTGAAATCCATGTACATGTGAACAGTGAAAGTAGGAATTTTTGTTTTAAACTTCTGTTTTAAATTCTAGTAGGAATTTAGCTTGTATTTGGAAAAGGAGAGGGAATATAAACATTTTCTCGTTTTCAATCTATGCATTTCAAAATAGAGGCAACTCTAACATCAAATGTATATATGCAGAGAGCTTTAAAAAGGTTGTAATAATACTTCTCTGTATTCTTGCTACCAATATTCTCTCTACCTGAGAATATACAAGGTTATCTTATTGGCAAGCAAAGGAACTTAATTACTGACTCTTGCTTCTACTTAGTTCGCAGGAGATAGGCCTGTGAAGGAGGCAGTGTAACACTTTTTTTCCCCCTTTAATTTTGCCTAGAGATAAGGGTTTAAACCATCTAATCTTTGGTCTCGGTTCAGTGGATTGCTTCTCCATTACAACTTCTGCTTATGTTTATGGAGCGTGTAATTTTCAATTCCTACTAGTGAAACTTTTTCTGTAAAATTGTGGTGTGATGTTAATAGAACATGTATACAGCTGTTAGCTTGATTAACTGAATGATGCAATAGATGCATTCTGTTGATTTCTATAAACATTTCTTATTTTTTAGGTCGGGGAGGGGGAAGAAGAAGTAGCCCAAGTAGCTACTCTTGTCAGTTATCTCTGTCACCTAAAGACACGGGGTATAGTAGCTACTAGTGAAATGTGGTGCTGTTGATTACTGTGTGTACAGTACTGCAGAGGGAGCAGCGCCCGAGTTCCCTGCCGGGAAGCGGAGCAGCAGAACCCAGAGCTGCCAGCAGCAGTGTTGAGGCTGTCGGTCTCCCATGAGCATGCTTGGGGTGAAGGGTGAAGAGGAAGTGGATTCCAGGAAAAGTGGGGGTGGCGAGAAATCTAGGGGTTAGTATCGTTTGTGAGGAGCATGTGGGATACAAGCCAGGCAGCAAAAAGTAGGTCTAATAAAACTTTCTGGTGCTGTGACTTTTCTGTTGTATACATCAGAACCTTTCAAGACTTACTTCGATCTCTTTGACATCAGTATTAGCGCTTTGTTTTGTAACTAGGAATAGAGGAAAGTTCTAAGGCCTGTGGAGAATGTTTTAAGTTTTTTGGTTTTGGTTTTTATCATGGTGTGAAAACAAAGCAACTTTACAGTATTTAAACTTTTTTTACGTTTTTCCTCTGGAACTTTGAAATTAAACAAACAGAAAACAGATAGTTATAAAATGCTTAGTTTGGTTTTTATTATGCAATAAATTGTATAAATTGGATTCTGACCTTGAGTTTATCTAATCGGACAGATGTTTAATGTTTGCTTCAGAAACTGGTTGTGAAGCAGTAGCTGTCAAACTGTTGTGACGAACGTGATTGATGGGGGAGTGACAGAAGCAAACAATGTAGAAGCCTCTTTAAATCAGCTGTGTTTGTAATGTGAAGAGTAATAGAAAAGTAAGGCAATTGCTAAAGTTAACAAGTGTTTCAGATCTGTCTTGTCTGATAACAATTCTAAGAGCAGTTTTAGTTCTAATTCTCGCTTTTATTCTTTGATCACTGTGTAGAATTTAAAGTCCAAGATGAGTTTGTTCTGTTTGAGCCTTTTACAAATGTGTGTATTTTAACCAGAAAGGAAAAAGGTCGGGTAAGGGTTAGGGCGGGAATATTGGTCTTACTGAAACTAGTTGGTTTTAGGATAGGAGTTAGGTGGGAAGGGATTTTTATAACTTTCATATGTAATAGTTAAGATGAAATGTTTATTATTTAACAAGACAGTGTCTCATACTGGCTTTTGTACACGTTGAGGAAACAATTACTAGTGGATTTATTATTTTCATCAGTTTTACTTTGATAACGATTGAGATGTTTTCAGAAAGGAAAACTTTATTTTATGAAATAGTTAATGAACTGTAGCTATTGGAATGGACCCAACATTAGACAACCAAAGATTTTTAACTACAGTTATGCTAAGGTTATTTAAAATGAAGAAAGAACATCAAATACTTGTTGTTTCATTATTTGAAAGTAAGCATACTCATCACATTTTTACTTGTACAGCTATTCTTTTGATAGAAATTAATTTAAAAATTAATACAATCTGTTCAGTGTAATACTGCAGAATTAAAAACAATCTAGAATGTCTTATGCTGCTATTATACTTTCTATGCCTGCTGTAATTAGATTATAATTGTAAATAAATTGTGCCTCTTAATTTTACATCATGCATTTTTCATGAGAGTTAGTTGGAGAACAGAAAGTGAAGAAACGCACTTAAGATTTGTGTGGCCTCAGCTTTGACTAATATAACACTTCTGATCTTTTTAGCTCCACTTAAAACTGTTTTGAGTTTGCTAAAGCTAAATAATCTATTTGCTTTTCATAAAGTTGAAAAAAGATGACAAAAATACAGGCTTCAATGTTCAGTTCAGCATGTTTTGAAGAAAAAGGAAGTTTGAAAGATCATTTGAAGTATAAACTATCCTAAGAGAAGTTTACAACCATCTCGCTGTCTATGTTATTTTGTAATAAGTATTTCAGTCTATTCTGGCTACATAAATGAAGGCAGAATAATTGAGGTTAAACTGGAAAATAATATTCCATTAATAATTTTAAGCGCTATAGGACAAGGTGATAGTCTTAGTTCTTAAATCAGGTGAATCTTTTTTTCCCTTTTGTGACTAAAATTTGGCACCTAACTTGATAATACAGTATATTCATGAATTCCAGTATCTTGCATCTGATTTTTTTTTTTTTTTTTTTAACTGGCTTGAAACATGCAAGTGCTTTTGTGCCTGCAAGCACGAGCTTTCCTACCACTTGGTTTATAGCAACAGATGACACAGTATTTTTGGCGAGAATTTGTCTTGTCCTTGTTGAAAGTTTAGCAAAGAAAGTCTGAACTTTATAGACGATTGCTTGGTCGGTGTCATACCCTGGGACATCTGTATGTATCAGAATGGCATAACCTCATACATGAGTGTATCATCAGAGAGGGAACGAAGTTTCACTTGATCAAAGTCCAGGCTTATGTGCTGCTGAGATGCATGTCCTGAGGAGTCACGGGCCTTTCACCTCTGACTGTGTTAGCAGATGCCTCCCTTTCATATCAACTCTAAATTGATTGTAGACAAGTATCCCTTGGATTATTCCACTTGTAAACCTCTTACTCTGCCATTGGTTACTGTTCTACTTGTATATGAAATCTTGCACTATAAAGTTTTTATTAGAGAAATACACAGTAAGCAGTGATGTGTTTTCTTGACTAGTTATGGTAGGTAGAACAAGCCAATTACTTGATAGATGCAGGTATGGAAGACAGACAAAAGTAAAGGGTATAGTATTTGTCAGAGTATTTCTTAMATTCTGTATAGTTTAATTTTAAGTGAGCCCGTAGTGAGAAATATTTTAAAGTAATGAGCTGATCACACTATATATAAATTCTTTGTAGAAAAGACTGTCTATTTTGTATAGTAAGTTTATAGGTTATGGCTCCTAAATGTTGTTACAATACAAGATTGTAAAATTATGATGCTGTTATATATATTGCTTGTGAAGCAGTGGATGACAGTCAGTGGGACTGACCATAATAAAATACACATCTCAAAATTTGCCCTACTTTGCATTGTCTGAAAACTGAAATCTAGTCATCTGTTCCAGTAAGCATTTGTGTTTGGTGGGGGCGTTAAAAATCATATCTTGTAATCTTGAAATGTAAAAAACCACACCCCACAGTCCCCAAAAAACCAACCGCCAAACCAAAAGAGCCCTAAAACCTTGTTCTTTTTCCTAAAATGCTTAATAGAGCTGGTATAGCTCCCATTTAGCATATCCACTGTATTTATATTGTTCTTGTTCCTTTAATTATGGTTAACTTTATAGGTGGCATCATCATATTAACAAATGCAAATCTTTGCCTGAATTTTCCTTTTAAATGTTTCTAGGAGATGTATGCCCTGGATTTAGTTCTCTGTGCTTAAAGAACAATTTTCACCTTCCTTGTTAGGAGCTTTATAAATTGTCTCTACCACAGTGAGGCAGCAGGATTCAGTTGTCATCTCCCAGCACCTTATGGTTTATCGTATATGCACAAGTAATGAAAGTAATCCCTCCACTGACCTTCTTTATACCGTATTTTCCAGCTTTTTTGCTTGCTTTCTGTTATTTTCGGAAAGGCCTGCACCAATCAGCGGAAGTGAAAGTGGCGAAGCTGTGTCAAATGCAGAGTTAATGACAGGAGTAGGGCAACATCTCTGAGCTTGAGTGGTGCAGTTCCTGGAATGAACTAAGTCTTCTAAACTAGAGCTGTATATAATATGTTTTTATTAATAATCTATTGCTTTTTGCCAGTGATGTATTCATCACTGAAGATAGCAATATGGTGATAGCTTTATTTATATTTGCATGTGTATGAAGCATTTCCTTTTGTATATATTTTATCTAAGTTTTATATAAGCATTTTATACATTTTATTTCTTTTTAAAATGACAAATTGCATAGGTTGGGGAAAGAAAGTACACGTTTGTGAGATTAGTTTGTAACACATTTAATGATGAATATTTATTATAATTTATAATCTCTCAATTTTTCATTTGCCTTAGTTTTCCTTTCAAAATACAACTGTATCGTAAAGGAGAGACAAACTTCTGGACTTTTAAGAATAGGGAAAATGTGCCAGTGTCTGCTTTACTGTTTTTAAGGCTTTATGAGTTTGTTAGTAATTACCATCTCTGTTGGGTAGAGTCAAATTGTTTCATCATTCTTTTTTGAATCTTTTTTGCTATCACTAATGCTTTTCTTAAGTGTGTCTCAGCCTTTCTCACTTGTCAAATAATTAGGCTGTCCAATTCTTGGTGTATGTTTCCTCTCTAAAATGAAGTACTTGGTGTTGTAATGATTGTTATAATTTAAGAATATAATTTTTCCTGAGATAATTACACACTCATTAAATGACTGCAATAATTATCTTTAAAATGTGCCAAAAGAGAAGCATTTTTGTAAAAAGTAGTTAACAGATGGCAAACATAGGAAGGAAGCTTCTAGCTAGGTCAACTTACAGGAGTAATCCTACAGATACCAAGGCGAGGCTAGTTGACAAAAATAAGTAAAATAGATATTATTTTTTTAATGGTATTGCAGAATAAGTGTGATTGAATAATCTAAATTATTTGCAAGCAGATGTCTTGTTAACATTGAAGAACTGTAAAGCAATTCAGTAATGTGAGAGTACCGATACAATTGTGCAAGCTTAGTGTCTGGAAGAAGTGGTACCTAATTACAGAGAAAACAGAAAACAAACCCCATCTTAAATTGTCTTCTAAAGACAGCAACCCGTATTATAGACTGTTAAAGCTGTAGTTCAGTATATGCCTGAAGTATAATTAGTTTAAGGGAAAAAAGTTTAGGGAAAAAAGATCCTATTCTTCCACTTTGTATTGTGTTAATGCAACCATTTGTGCTATGAACTGAACTGGGAAACTCATTCAGGTGCAGAGAAACGTTTTACTTTTTTTCTTGGGGGTGTTTTTCAGGAATACAAATCCCTGATTTAGTTCTCCTCTTAGTTGTACAGAATTGTGTACCATAGAAACAGTGGTGGGGAGAGAGGAAGGAGTGGGAAGCATCATTTTCTGCAGTAGAGGCAAAATAATTGTACATGGAACCGCAGTCTCAAATGCAAAGAGGGTGCAAGTGGGCTCATTGTGGGACTACCCATTGGCACTGGTAACCACTAATCTGCTTTGTTTAACGCTATTATCTAAAGTCTGAATTTCTGAGTGGCTTCAAACATACCATTGCCTCTAAAATTTCCAGAACAGTGCTTCATCTTGAGACATTTTGTAGAAAATCAACACTTTAAAAAGTGTTAGTGAAGTGTTGTTACTGAAAGAGAAGCAGAACTTGTAAAGATGTTAACCAGTAGTATGGTTTTGAAGCCAAAGAGTCTGAAGTACATTTGGAATTCATGTGGCTTTTGTCCAGATGTCTGTGTGCTTTGTGCACTCAGGTTTTACAATTTCTTTTAGCTGTTACATTAATTCTAAATATTTAGAGAGATCAGAATAATTTCTAGCACTTTGTCCACCTAACAGCCTCCTGCATCTGGAGAGGTATTGTTTTCTTTGTTCATTACCAGGTTAAAAAATTTGCACAAGTTCCTGGTTACGTGGATTTCCAAGATGGTGTCTATCTTCAGGTGTTGAGTGGATTGAATTTGGGAACTCTTAAGGCTAATAAATACAAGTGAGTGGATTTATAGGATGATGAGACTGAGGATTCTTCTGTTGATTTGAATAAGTTTGATAAATGAATCTGGGAATGTAGCTTTAGGCTAGAAGCAGTTGACAAGTCTTAACGTTTTTGAAGGCTCTGTGTAATTTGTAGTAGAGATTGATTTTTCTTTCATAAAAGTGGCAGGTTTTCTTTTGTGTGGGTTATTTGGCTTGTGTTTGCACTTACTTGGGTTTCTTACTCCCTTGATGTCTTACTGTGAAGGCTAGCATTTTAATTTATATCTTAGGAAAATGTTCCCATCTTTTACATACTGTCTTTTCAGGAGTTAGTCTGTATTTGAAGGTAATTTCAATGTTAGTAGCATATTGTCTATGTGCACATAATGCTATTCAGTAGCATATTGAATTGCAAACCAGAACTAGTTTCACAGATTGATAGGAAGGCCTCTTCTAAGGGGTATTCATGACTTCACAATTCTTCTTCGCTAAATCTGTGTAGCAGCTGCTCATGAGGCCCAGGTATGGCTCAGCTTGATGTGTAAATTTTGTTATTTTTTTATAGCAGGAACTTTGGTTCTTGCAAGTCTTAAAAGGAGCAACCAGCTGTTACAGAACACAAGTTGTCACAGGGAAGGCAGGTAAATTAATGTAAGGAACATATGAGTGTGACAAAATCAGACATGTGTCTTACTGTCTTTGAGTTTAGTAAGAACAATTTTTTAAATTGTTCTTTTTTATTTTAAATTTTAAATAGGTGAATTTATTTTCATGTGTCTGTGTTGTAGCTCCTGTTTATATCATCCTACGGAGGATTCTTTGACCTGCAATCATGTGGTATTAGGAAATCTGATCAACTCCAGATACTACCCAAGAGGCATGTTTTATGGTGCCAGCCCGGTGTGCTTTTTGGCTTGATATAGTTAATTGCAGATGTGTACAGGCTTTGAGTGATTTCAGGAGATTTTCAGAAATGGTGGCCCAGCCTTGCTTTTTGGGGACGGAGGTATGAAGGTGCTCATGCTCCTGGCTGTGCTTGAGGATGTCCTTGGCAGCACACTGCTGTCTCTAACCATGCTGTCATTCTGCTGTATGTTGATAGCAGCTTCTGTTGACTTTAACTCTGTTAAAATTGATAAGAATTTCTCATCTTGAGCTTTACACTGGGTCTAGTCCTGTTTCTTCTGCTAACAGCCAGACTCAGTTGAGATAAAAAATTGCTGCTATGCTTATGTTTCTAGAGACCTGTCTTGCAACTTTTTCTGTTTGATCCCTACCGAAGTTCATGCTCCCTGCTGGTTTGTTTTGTTTTTTTAAAGCTGATCCCTGTAAACCTCTTGGATGCTATGTTCTTTTTCTAGAAATTTTTAGGAGACTTCTGGGGGAAAACAGTTAGCTTTTTTTTTTTTTTTGCTTTTGGGTTTTTTCCTTTGCCTGAAATTGAATCCTATTGGTCCCCAGTAGTATCCTCTGACTTGTGACCTCTATTTTCAAACCATCACCTCTTTTTGATAAATTCCTTTTCTGTAGGCATCTAGTTTTCCCCCTCAATTGCGAGGGGAGGATTTTGTTCAGGAATATTTAATTGAGAAAACTAGATTCAACAGGAGTGGTTTCATTAGGCTTGCATATATGCTGGAGTACTCTTTTATATTGGAGATTCTGGCACACAAAGCTGTTAAAGTAGTTCATTGAAGCTGACATAGAAATATTTAAGTTGGTTTGAATTGAAGTGGAAGAAGTATGTCCCCCCTTTAATTTAAATGGAAATATGCTGTGCAGTGGTTTTAATGATATTAGTGACTCCTTAGCTGTTGATGTTAAAAATAAATTACTTTTCCCAATTTCTGTCAATATATTTTAATTTATGTTAAGAGCTGAATTTTTTTTGTCTCACTGAAATGACAAACATTGAAAACATTTTGGTTACTCTGTTAGGTATCAAGGAATATTACAGAAAAAGCCACGTTCAGAGATTGAGTAAACTTTTAAACTTAACTGCTTCTAGTGAATAAAATTATTGTAAATAGAGATCTTGCATGCTAGCCTTTGAATACACAGTCTGTTTTGATTTAAAGATAGTTCATGATCAGTATTTCCCTATTAATACAGAATCAAATCATACCTTTTTTTCACATTTGTCATCTTTCACAATACTTCATTGTTCTGCCATGAAGGAGCAGTGAAAATGCATAGGTTTTTTAGAAACTGAAAAATTTCAAAAGGAGGTTGCCAGTATTATGATAGAATCATTTCCTGGTTCTGACCAAGACAATGATCAGTTGCAGCACGTTGTTCCAGGAGCCTTCGTACCCTGAATAAGCTGCTTCACTTAACTTCTCAGTGAATTTTATTTACTGTTGCATTTAACGTACTACAAAATTTGAGTAGAATTTGGTAAATTATGCTGTTATAACATGTTGTGGAAGAGAATCTGTCTCTGTGTTTTGTTTAATCTGCGGTGGTTTCTCTGACGTAGCCCAGCTTTCCTTTCTGTAGGTAATAGCAGAAGTGAGGCACTGAGACAAAAGGTGGGCAGGTTCATGCTAGTTCTGCATAGTTCTTGCCTACTTGCCCTTCGCTTTCATCACTTCAGTAGGTTAAGTAACTCCTTTAAGTAGCAGAAGAGTACAAAAACAGTTCTGCAGTTTACAACCCCTCACAACTGTAATGACTTGTGACTCTGGGACAAAAAACAAATGGAGAGGTTTTGAGGGGTAGAGTGTAAGGAAATAGTGGCAGTAGTTACCTTCACGAGGATGAAAGGATTTTTGGTTTTAATTATAAAAATGTTTTCTTACAAGGCCACTCCCGTGAGAGGTGTAGAAGGAGCGCTTAAACTGAAATTAAGTTTTGACGAGAACCAGCTACCCTTAAGGTCCTGTTGCTTTTTCTCGGTAAGTAAGAGATGTATACCGTGGTGGTTTCTCAGTGTGCTTGGGATAGGTGTGCTGAAGCTGATCTTGGGTGTTTGGATTGAGGTGAAGAAAAAGCTCCTTGTGCACTTCGTTCTTTTTGGAGGTAGTTTGGTGTGGTTTTGTCTCCTGGTCTTCCTCTCTGGTTGGTAATGAAAAATATGAGAAGATGACTCTCTTGATGGCACACAAAAGTGGTGGCCATTTAGAACATGAGTGGGCAGGTAGCAACATGGGAAAATGAAAGAGGCAAGCTCTTTTTTCAGTTTAATTTGGAGTTTTTTGTAATTTTGTTTTCTGTTCTGCACACTTTTGCAACCGATTCTTTGTTGTTTTACATTAAAATCAGCATTTTTAAGGATTTTGTCGTCTTGTATAAATCATAATTTCTGTCTAAAGGTAAACAAAATTACTTGATTTAAGACTACTTGAAAAGAAAACAGGAGCTAAAACCTGAATACTTTTAAAGTAATGTGGAAATTTACTGAAGACTGTAAATCTGAGTAGTGCCTATGTTATTTAAATTGTTGGGTGGTGGTGTGGTTTAACCCTAGCCAGCAACTAAGCACCACACAGCCGATCGCTCACCCTCCCTCCCCCACGGTGGGATGGGGGAGAGAATTGGCAGGGCAGAAGTTGTAGGTGCACATTTAAGAGGCTCAGATGCACGGGTAGGAAGGAAAAAAATAGAAGTTAGAAGGCAGTGTTAGATACTACTAAGCATGAATTTAAAACAAGAATAACAAAACAGGAGGTGTACAAGACTGATACTTTGGCCACTTAGTTAAAATATCTCCTGAAGAAATACGGGTCCCTGTAGCATTTCCACAGTTCTTTGGTTTTGATGCATTTGAATGCCTTCAGGGAAGRAAGGGGGAAGAGGTAGGTAACAGGAAGGCCCGTTTAACATTGCTTTTGCAGAACTTTTGTTCAGGTTTTCTTTTGTTAGATATGAATCTATATGGAAGTAGGGAGAAAAGAAAGAATGAGTAGATTATATGGTGTCAAAGGGTTGGATTTTGCAGCTTGTGGTTACTATAATTGTAATGTCTTATGTGGATTCTCAGAGGTCCAAGAAGGATTGAGCTCATGTTTCATTTCACTCAGTAGGATCTGTCTTCTCTACCTGTCTGCTTCATGTAAGTGGTAGAGACATCTCTGAGATTTCTGTTCTTCTAATTTGACTAAATTTGATCAATGGGTTAGAAATTACCAGGAGCTTGGAAGCGTAAATGCATGAACTTGTATGGCATGGTTGTGTAGTCTTGTTTTTTTTAAAAGCAAGCTGCATAAAAATTTAACAGCTGTCACTTGTAGTTTAATGTGCGTGTGTAACTGTAACCTGAGAGCTGAAAAACAACCTAGCTGAATATTTTAAACCTAAATCTTTTTTGTAAGTCTTTAGTCAAAGAATGTATGATTATCAAAGGCTGGCTTCGTAATACGGGACAGAAGTGTTCCTTGCTCTGAGGGACAATTGCTCTGTCACTTAGGGGGCTGGGGGGGCATTTAGTGTATTTTACTCTTTTAGATCAAGCAACTTGGGAAAGAGGCCAGTTAGGTGAAGGTATTAATAATGTGTTTCCTTGGGACAGCCAGTGAGGTTTGATGAAGTTGTAGTGAACAAACTTAGCTCCATATCATGTTATCCTTAGGTAAGTTAATCTTGAATATGATAACTGCAGGAAGATGTCTTATGTGTCCAGTGATGAAGCATCCAGCTGGGGGGGGGAATGGGCTACTACGTTGCACTGCTATTTTAAATTTCAAAATGTGTGGCATTTGCTAGACTGGTGTGGGTTTTAGTTGGTGTAGGGGTGGTTTAAATTGAGGAGCATTAGGAGAAAGTCCACTGGTGTCTGGGGAGCTCTCTTTGCTACTTTACCATTCAGAGCTCTGTAGACAGCTGAAGAGCAATGACGTGGTTCACAGTACTGATACTGGCATTTGTCTGCCCTCTTTATTTATATTGCTGCTACATCTGCTTTTTAAAAATTCAGCAGATAGTAGCAGGAGGACTAGAAAATCTTGCCCACAGTAAGCTTATACATGGTACATTTTGTTTCTTCGTGTTGTATTTTCAAGATACCTGATGTTTGCAAACTGGAAAGATGGAATACTGAATCATTCTGTTATAGAATAATTAATTTTTTATGCATGTATGAATTTTTTGGTGGTGATTGTTCTTGCAGCTCTATAATAAATATTTGTATATTGTTAACAGCTTATTCTGATTTTCTTCAATGTTGTTACTCAGCAGGTTCTTGAAGCAACACTTATTGGTGTGAGAGATTACTTGAACTGACATTTGTTCAGTGATGAAAGGCTAGAAGTTAGTGCAGTTTCAGTTAATGTTATATTTTTCTGGAGTATAAAAGGTCATTAAAAAAATGTTGGGGAGAGCTGTTATCTTTTGCTGCTTTACAGCGTTCCACTCCCCACAGTTGTAGAAGCTATTGGGCTTTACCTGTTAAATAAAAGTTTTCCTATTGTAAAAACAGAGGTGTGTTCCGGAAGAAGCTAACTCTTACCTGTACCTTCTAAGAATGTCTTTGATGATGTGAGATTTAAGCGGATCAATGTATTTGTAGTGCTTTATCTGGGGGTTTTGAACTCTAATGACTAGTCTTTTTAAATCAGAAAGATCTGTGTTATTTTCTTGCCCATAAGTATTTGGCGAAGTATCTTACAGATTTATTTCCAGATGCTTGCACAGGGCTTGTTTCAGACTGTGAACTGAAACCTGTCTTTCCTTTTATAGAGTATTGAGTTAAGTCAACTCTTTTTTTAAGCAGTCAAATAATTGTGAAAATTGTCAGGTAAGATGGGTCAAGAGTGCAGGAAAGAAACAGAGTAGTGGAGCTTTTTTGCTAAAACATTTTGACCCTTAGGATAGGTATTAAAGGCTTTAGAAAATCTGTAGAGGTATGGCATGACTCTGAAGTTGGTCTGAGCCTAGTAATTAAAATCTATTGTGCATCCACAGTGCCATTTGACTTGAATATGCTCATCGCAGGTTTTTTTTTCATATATCTGAGTGCACAGTTTTCGCATGTTAAGTATAGCAGTACTTCTAGTGGGGACCCTACCCCATGGGTGGAACCAAAGGTATGCACTGCACCGGGCTCAGATCAGTACAAGTACACAGTGTTACTAGTTCTGCATGTGAAAAACAGCACCTGAGAAATTTCACTGAGGCAGTAGGTTTTATTGGTATTGTATGCCATTTTCCAAATAGCTGTGCTCACCATTACAGACTAGAACCAAAGAGAAGTGAGTGCATGATGGGCATGGAACACCAAGCCACTGAAAACTGACACGCATCCAGTGCTGTAGCTTGGCAGAGCAAGCAGGATGAAGTTCTCAATTTCTTTCATTTCCTGGCAATTTGATACCCTCCATTACATAGTACCTCCTTTAAGAATTACAGGGCAAGTTGCACACACTTTTTATACCACTACTAAATATTCAGAAAAACAATCTATCTGTATTTGGCACTGACCCCCAAAAAACTGTCTCCAAATAAAATCTTCCCAATGGAAGCTTATGTGCATTGTAGACTCATTCTCTAATATCCGATGCTGCCTTTGCAGCATGCCCAGGTTAGCAGCATCTGGTTACATTAGACAGCGGCTTGATTTTCTACCAGTGAATGATATGGTAAATCAGAGACTTACTGGTTAAGAAGCTGCTACTAATCACAACTATGGTATCTTAGCTATAGAAGAGGTGAAGCATGATTAGTGATATGTATTACTGGGTTCTGTAGCATTTAGATGAGAAACAACACCCTACATAGAAAGTGTATGGCATGCAAAGCAGGTGCTTGTTTCCTCTTAAAACGTGAGTAGTTTAAGGTTGCTGACCTTTACATTAATGTTTTCATTTCCACATAAATTTAAAATCTGGTCATAAGCTTGGTGTTAAATGCCTTGTGAGGGTACAAATCACAGTAATCAGATTTACATTCTGAAGTGACTGTTACACAGATAAAAACTGTTGCCTGGCCACGTTGCTGTAGTTGTTAGCCATTCATTTGTCAACATTACAGATAACAAATATGGAAGATGGAAAAGGTAGGGTTTTTTCTTCCCCTGTATCTTTTTCCTTTATTTTAATCGATCTGTAACATGTCTATTTTAATTTGGGTTCGGTTTCACATATGTATGTCTTGAGATTCTGTATCTCTTAAACACCGAGACATTCGTTAGCGATGATAATAAGCAAGAAAAAGAAGGAAGAGTATTATCAGCATATTGAAAGAACCACAATTTGGAATGCTTCATTGGCTCTCTTAATAGTTCCATACATGCACCAAAGAGAATGGAAAAATGATAGAACTCCATGGATCTTCACTTACCAGTGCTCTTGGCTTTGTAGAGCAATCCCAACAGATGGTGTGGGGCAACTGTTGAACAAGAAAATAAAAAGCAATTCAGAAGGAACTCTGAAGSGAAAAAACAAAGGCACTTTTCTGGAGAAAAGAAACCCTGTTGCATGTTTAGGTGATTTTCCCACCCGTTTTGCAGAAGTAACTCAATTAACAATGGAAATCTTACTTCAGTACATCACCTAAGAAAGGTGATGATTCTTCTTCCACTAGTAATTAAAATCTATTGTGCATCCACAGTGCCATTTGACTTGAATATGCTCATCGCAGGTTTTTTTTTCATATATCTGAGTGCACAGTTTTCGCATGTTAAGTATAGCAGTACTTCTAGTGGGGACCCTACCCCATGGGTGGAACCAAAGGTATGCACTGCACCGGTGCATAGAAAGAAAAGAAAACCACTTCTTTTGCCATTCAGCAAAGCAGACTCCTTTCTGCGTGCGTGGGGTGACACACATTCACGTTGTAAACAATATTCTACAGACTGACTCGGTCAAGTGTGTGAGCTCATACAATTTTTTTTTTTAATAGATAACACTTTTTGATTATAAAACCACCATTAAAAAAACACTAGAAGAGTTACTTATTCAGACTATTCTAGAGGAAAAAAGTTCAGAGTACTAGAATGAAATTTAGAAATCACTGGGTTGACTTAATGMCTTTTTTTTTTTCCCAGAGTTGCATTCCTAAATACAATTTTATAATTCAAATGATGAATGGATATTCCTTTAAGATTTTTCACTGTTGCAGCTTAAAAGCAACTCCAGTTTTCAAGTTTTGATGTGATTATAATGTGAAAAAAATGAGAAGCTAATTTGGGCAAAAAACCCAAACTAGTGATTATCATTAGTTATGCGATTCATTTATTTGTATTACAGTTGTGATATTGATATTACTTTGGTGACTTGACATGCACAAAGAGATTCCTTGTTTAGTAATAAACATGGACAAAGATGATGTGGTAATGCATGAAGGTCGGGTTTCCAGGTGGCTAATTTTAGCTGCTTTCAGTGCAGTTGATGTCAAGGTCATCTTGATTTTCCTAAGGACCTGGTAGACTAGCAAGAACTTGTTATGCTCCTGAGGCATATGGTACTTAGTATGTGCATCTTCCTGCAGGTGTGTACTACTACCAGTGGAAGTAGAAGAATCATTCAAGGCATTGTAAATACAAACCTTAGCCTTCTATTGCTAGACTAGTTAGGGTCATAATCTAGTTCTTAGTGGTAGCTAGTGTTTGGGTGAGTAGATCCACAAGTGAAAATCATTATTAAAAAAAAAGTGCTTTATATAATTAAATCAGGAATGTATGCCTCGTTAAAATTCCAGGGAAAGGCATTACCAGTCCTTAGAGTGTATCAAGAATGGATGCAACTCAGGAGAGCTATTTATTTAGTCTTAAAGATTCTGCATGCACACAGAGTTGAAAGTAATATTCCTCTACCGTGAATGGCCATACCTACTGTAAGAAGGATGTTATTACAGTAGAAGCAAGGTTTTACTTACGGAACAGATAAGGCAGGATTTGGGAGGGCTTTCTAGGAGATAGGAGTTTTTTCTATGTTAAACTTCACTTTTTTCTTAGGGCTTCCTTTGTAGTGATATGCAGAGAATGTGAAAAACTATCAGTTGTTGTGGAGCAAATTAAAATGGGTTTAGGCCTTCAAGGGGAAAAAACCCAATGTCTGTAAGCGTTGAGGACAGTGATTTGTCCTTGCTGTGGGAAGTACTGTTATGTCAGTGAAGGTCTTCAAATGCATGTCCTACGCAACCCACAACAAAATGTTGGAGAGATGCCTTTCTATGAAAAGCCTACTCAGCAGACTACTGCTAGCTATTGGGAAGACTGCTGTCATGATTCTGTCTCTCGATATTGTCTGGTAACTTGATTGCTTTTACATTAGTTCAAGATATCATTCAGATGTGTAGTGTATATGCAAGATAGCATGTCAAGTTCTTTGGAATACTGCCGAAGATGCTCCCCTGGCTGCTGCAAATCAGGCCACGTGTGGGGAAGTCTACAGCTGTCGTCACATGTGTTCCACCCTTAGTGTTTTTTTAGGGCTAGCTCTTCCATGTGAACAGCAGTGCGACCTATACCTGCTGATGTTAATGGCTCTTGGAGGCAGCAGCAGGAGCGTGGAATTTGACGTGATTCCTGCCCATTTCCCTGCTGCCCACAGGGTTGCGGGGAAGGGTCGGGAGGCTCGTCCGTTGGGCTCGGCTGCTGCTTGGCAGAGCTGTTAGCAGCAGCAGATACCCTGGAGCTCCCCCTGTGCAGACTCAAGACAAGGTTGCATTGGCTTATGTTCAGTTATATTGGGATGATTATCTTTGCAACCATGAAAAGTAAAAACATATTTTTCCAAATAAAATCTTCAGTTTTTAAATACGTGGCTGCCTCAGGGTCTTCCGTTCCACCTTTTCCTATATGTTTGTCAGTTAAGAATTTCTTTCTTACTGCTGATAGATGGAATAGGTTTGTAAGCCGTTCACAAAACGGCTGTTTGATCTGTGTCCCCTCTCAGTAAGGGGGAGGGTATTTTTGGCTTGGCAGAACGCTTTGTCCTTTTTGTTGTAGATGCTTTTGAAATTGTTTTCGGTGTGCATGATGATTTATAACTGTTTAACTATATATAGCCACGCGTTTTTTGGAAGCATGAAATGATTGTCAGAATAAAAGACCTCTGCTGAATTAGATTATTTTTGTTGCTTTAGTTGCTAAGTGCACGCAGATACTGTCCTCTGTAGTGCATGCATGTTTCTGGTTCTTCTAATCTCAAAACACTTGTGTTGCTTTCCAGTTTTGGTTTTTGTGACAATGGTGACTTCCTTGATGAAGGTTTCATTACAGCTTTATTTAGCTTAGAATGGCTGGCTGGTGCCTTCCTGCATCTTCGTGAATGTCATTTCCATATGGTTAGAAATGTCATAGCAAAATTACAAAAATACGTTCTCGGTTTTCTAACAAATAGCTTACTGTTTGTGCAGTGCAGGAGACATAACTTGTAAACAGAAGCAATAGTATAGAGCAAGAAGCAGAGGGTCAGCCTGAGGAGTTGAAACATATGGTAGCATCATCCAGCATATTCCCAATTCTACAGTAAGAAAGTAGTAAAAGTTGTTGAGGAATAACTTGGGAAGCAGCTTTGAGCTCTGAGGAGATGTAGCGTAAGAAACTTTGTTTTGAAAGTAATACAATCTCTAGGAATATTATCGCAAAAGAATTATGAAAAAGCCACCGTTTCTATATTGCCCACTTAATTATTAGGCTTTTTTTGTTTGTTTCTGGCCCAGGAATGTTCAAGAATGTACCAATTTCTTTTAAAAATCCTATAACCAGACTGGCTTTAGTAGCATTTGGCTTAGAGCTGAAATTATACAAAGAGTATATTAGGAATATTTTTCTGTTTAGCTGATCTCAAAATGAAAAATAGTACATTATTAAGCATTTTTACTAAGTTATGAAATGATAACCCTAAAAGATAAATCACTGCAATTTGTTACAGATACTGTAACTGCAATGTAGAAGCATCTTGGCTAGAGTACTCAAAAGTGAAATTAAAATTTAATAATTGTCCTTGTGATTAAGCTGCATATTTACAGAAATATCTTTTGAATTAAAGTGGTATTGTTAAGAGAAGTATCGATTTAATGTATTGGTACCACTAGTATTTTCAGTGGTCAAAGAACTTCATTTTGAAATGAATCTTAAATAGAAGTGAAATTCTGATTAAGTGTAAGGCCTAATCTTAACAATCTCAAAATCCTTGCAGTATTTTAAATTTTCTATGGAAAAACACGTATGTATCACAAAATAAAAGTATAAATATTTAATATAAGCAAAACAGAAATCAAATCCTGATCTTTCTTCTTTACTGGGCTTCTGAGAATAAAGGGTATTGCTAGGATGGAGCTATGCTGTCAAAAGCTTCTTGTTTTTTTAATAACCGTTCAGAAAAACTGATCGTATCTTCTTTTTGGTTTTATTTGATATGTTGACAATACTTATTTAAAAACTTGTCTGATCTAAAATAGCACTTGAAAACAACCTTGGAATGAAGAGGAGCTTGCCATGTAGCCGTGTCCCATATAATTGAGATTTTCACCGCAAAGCGTCCTGTAGGTCTGGGCAGGGAGCAGGGGGGTAAAATCAAGTTAAGGAGTTCTTCCATGTTCTGTAGGAAGCAGGGAGGTCTGTAGGCAGATGCTTATACGGTCGCTGTTGCTAGCTTATAGTAATGAATCCAGTGTGGAAAAAAAAAAAAAAAAGTATATTGGAGAGCAAAATATGTTTGAGGTCACAGGCTCAGATTTTGGTCTCCATCCCCCCGTGCCGTCCCCTGGCCCCGTTTCGATGAGAGACCTGGAACTGCCAAGTTGCCGTGAATTGAAGTCTAAGAGAGAAAAACGCTTCGTTCCCACRATTTTCCATCCAAGGAAGAAACGTGGGCGGCAGTACTGCGGGAGGTGGAAAAGCAGGAGTTAATGCCCGTACGGCGAGTAGGGAAGAGCAGTCCGTTGGGGGTTAAACTGCGGAGTCTAATGGAATAATAACGGGTAGCACCATCTGCTGGCCTACTTCCGCAGAAGAGTCAGTATTTTTAACGACATCTCTAATATTCATGCTGATGCATTTTGATGCTTTGTGCATTCATTTCTTTCTGTGCTTTGTTGGAATCTGGCTATCTGCTTACAGCTGTTGTTGAAACCCCGCTCTGGAGGGGAGGCAGGCAGCCCTCGCYGTACCTGAGCTGGAGGATCGGTGGATGTGTACTTGCCAAGGGAGGAATATGTTGATAAATCACAATGTGTGTTTGTGGAGGGTTGTGCATATCTTGGCTGCAGCTCGCTAAATAGGCCATTTAGCAATCTTCTTTCAATGCTTTTCTCTTGAGCACTGCCTGGGGTGCTGAAAAAGCAGAGGGCAAGCCTTTGTCTGACGCCAAAAATGTCTTCAGTGAAGAGGCCAAGAGGAAGGGTAAGTGAAAGCCTGAATGAGTGGGAGGAGGAGGGGTTCTTTGGGCTAAAAGGCTAATGGGATTGAATAACCTTCCTTATTACTGGCTGCTGCTGCGGGAGCCGTGCTGCATCGCCATCTTGAGCTTGTTGCTGTTTTCTCGAGTCTTGGTTATTTGTTATAGCCTGTAGGCCTTAAGGTGGCATTTTAGAGAGTGATCCTGAACCCTGCCTCCTTCCCGGTGCTGCAGCGCTGCTGTTAAGCCTTTGATGAGGCCCGTATAGAAAATGTATCCAGTGAAGTGCACTGGATTTGGCCAGAAAATGTGTTTGGAAATTCCTGGTGGCTTTTCTTCATGCTGTAGGCAGAGGCGCATTTACGGGTGAGAACGTAACATAACTGTTATCTGCTGGGGTTTTTGTCTGTTTGAATAGGAAATTCTTTCCATTCCTCAAAGGGGAAGGGGGGAGGGGAGGAAAGCAAAAACATGTCTTCTAGTCTGTTTAAAGAGAGGCTGGTGATCTGAATATTGCATTCTTAGTGTAAACAATTCTGTGTCTACGAAACGGTGATTAAAAACCTGAAAATAAAAACGTTACATTTTCTAACTAAGGCACTGACCTTATGTTGATATAAATAAAAGAAATGCTGCTTTCTGATCTTTTTATGAATATAGAGCTGTGTAATTTTAGTTTTGGTTTTCTCTTTTGTCTGTTTTTTAATCTTGATTTTGTTCGAGCATCTGTTCTGTTTAGCACTGAGTTAGTCTTGTAGATCTTTTGTCGTCTTTAAAGTATCTGGGGTCCTGGTATCTTACCAAAGGCAAAATACTGATGCTGTTACCTTTGGGAATTCTTTGTTTTTTCAGATTTTTTCAGATTTATTGGAGGTGTTGGAGGTGTGTGTCAAATGTATGGGAATGCTTGAAAGGTTAAGAATTGGTGTCTCTTAACTACAAAGGTGGCAATAAGGCTGAGAGAATTTTAGAAAGCTTTTTTTTTTTTTCTTACTGATTTTCAGTACGTGGATTGGTTGTTTAAAATGCACAATTGATGTAGTTCTTCTGAAACCCATGCCATTCTGTGGTATAAACAGAATTCCTTCTTTTTTGTGTCTGCATGCATTCCTGCCAGTTTAATTATTTTTAAATGCATATCCAGATCAAAAACATTTGCACTTGTCTTTTCAAGAAATGTCTATATTCTTAAAATAASGTGATTTTATTTACTTCTTGTCTCGTGCTACAGCCTCCTTCCTCCAAGAAGACTGATGGTTCAGGATCGTATACTAAGTTGCAGAATACCCAGGTGAGGGCAATGTCTGAAAAGAAGCAGAAGAAAAAAGCAGACTCGGAAAGTAAACAAGAGAAGGCAAATCGCATAATATCTGAAGCGATTGCAAAAGCAAAAGAGAGAGGAGAGAGAAACATTCCACGAGTAATGAGTCCTGAAAACTTCCCCAGTGTTTCAGCTGAAGGAAAAGAGGAAAAGAAGGGTAGAAAAGTTAAATCCAAACCAAAGGACAAGGAGAGCAAAAAACCGAAAACTGGTGCCTCATCCAAAATTAAAGAGAAAACCAAAATTGGGTAAGTAGATTACTTCACTTCAGACTGTAAATCCCTGATTAAAAGGAAAACTGCTTACTGATAATAAAATGTTCTCCTCCACTGCCTACACAAAATTCTTCGTGATTAAGTCCGTGTGTGGACTCTCTTATTCAGGAACAAGAATGCTGTTTTCTCTTTAGATAAAATCATTGTAGGACTGTCCTTTTGAAAGGAATTATTTTAAATTCATATCCTAAACTATTCTGTACTTACTTTGAAGCATAGACAAGACCAAAGTATCTTTCATCTAGTGTTGTAATCGGTTCTGACTCCAAATTAAGTTTATCTGATATTATAAATGCTGTCTTTATCAATTCTGGCATGTATTGCAATATAGTGGGCATGATAAACTGCATAGGAAGAAACTGGAAGCTTAATGAACTTACTAGCAAGTGAATATTCTTGTAGATATCACATGTATCAAAAGTAAAGTGCATATTGGAAAACTTGTATTCTAAGCACTTTGTAGTCCTCAGTCATATCAATTTAATCTGCCCTCTTAAAAATTTTGCAGASTCAGCTGGGTCAAGCTGGGTGGATACCTTGGGGTAAGGAGCTTTCAAAAGATGTTACATGTTAGAACGCTCCAAGGGATTCAGTAGGTGGCATGTCTTCTGACTCTAGAGCTAACCTAGTTCTCCTACATGCTTTTAAAGGAAACTCTGTAATTTCCAGTGTTAAGTATGTCAGTCAGGACTTGAAATGGAAGTCTTAGCTACAGTCTGATTTTTATGTTTTAAATCCATGCTCTTCTTGCAGTAACAGAAATATTAACTGGCATATCTCTCCAAATTTAAATGTCTCATATACATATGTATATTCTCATGTATATGGAGCAGAAATGAATGTTCTTTTAATCAGCCTATTTCTCTGCATTTTCTTTTTTTTTTTTTTTTTTCTTTTTTCCCTAGAGATCAGTGCTTTTCTTACATGTTCGAAGTGAACAACTTCCTTGTTGAACAACCTGTAGTATAAAGGTTACTGCTCTGAACTCAACTTAATTCTTAACCTGAACTTTCATGGTCTTAATTTCTTTCTCTTCTGGTTATGGGTTAGCATATGAATGCTGCTCATAATACTCCTTAGCACGCTGCATAGTGCTTCCTTTTCTTTTTTCCCTCTATCTTGTTTAAAGTGGTATTTTGGATGTGTACTTCCAAAGTTGATTTCACTTTCGTGTTTCTGAATTTACTTATTATGTTCTGTAACAGACATTTTGTGTGTCTGTCTAATCAGAAAACTTACACAGTGTTGTTTAGCTAGTGTCAGTTTCCTGAAGCTTTATGTGAATTGCCCTTACTATGCTTTTTATTCATTCTTTTGGATAATTAACAAAACCTGCCAAAATACCATCCTTATGACAGACTACATAGTTCCCATATTTTTACTGGTTTTAATCAGAAAAGTGAAATAAACTACTGKCTTTGGTTTATACTTCTGCATTCAGTTTTCTGTCTTCATGAAACGCTTAGCTGGGCACATCAGTTAGGATCAGTTTTCAAGATTTCATGAGGCAGTGTTAGTTGAGAAATAGATGTTTCTCAAACTGTTTTTAACCATTATATTTGTGCTTGATCCAAAGTATACTGAAGCTGGTAGACAGACCCCCCACTTAATTAAGTATGGTCAACTCCTCATAATTTTGCACTGAGCTGTTGAAGGTTTGCCTGCCCACTATTTACCACTCTAATCAACTAATGCCCCAGTAGCACTCTGTTAACTTAATCATGCTGCCAGGTATGTAGGACTATWTGTAGGACACATACCTAAAGATTTAGCAATTAGATCCTGTTAAAGAGCAGTGAAGAGAGGTTTCTAGAGCCACTTATTACAGATTTTACAGATTTTCTATGTATGTTGATGGAGTGCAGTAAATCAGATGCTTTGCGGCATCCACGTACTTCATTTTTGTATCCAGACAGCTTCATGTATTATGTTAACACTGTTTTATATTATTTATGTAAATACATAAAATATTAACTGTTTAGCAATAATATACTACAGTGGTTTTGAAGAACAGAAATTGCAAGAAGGCCTTGATTTTTTTTTTTTTTAAAAGTATAATCTTACCACACTCTTCTCTATGCAAATGTAACTAATGGCTATACTTGTGTTTTTAAAGGTTGTTAAAAAAATAGTGTGATTAATAAAGTCTGGTTTATTTAGAGAAGACCAAAATTAAATCCAATAACTAGTAAGAGTTTTAGAAGGCTAAACAACTCTTCTGAAGGTTTCTTCCTATCTTATGTTCTTAGGCAAATATTTCTTAACGAATCTRAGCACATCCTGGAAATTATTGTCATGTCAAAATATGTTCAGGGTTTTAAATTTGTGGGTTGCTACACTGGTTTTCTCATTTATCTTAAAACAAAACAAACTCTGACTGAATCTTCGGAGAGAATTTTACTATGTTAAAATACCTTTAGAAGACACGTGCTTTATTGGGCAAGAAGAGGCAGGGAGGACCTCAATTCTGTGAAAACTTTTGGGTTTCTCTTGGAAATAAGGATTTTTGAGATCTGTTTAAAATTGTAAGAGAAAAATTACTCTTTTTTACTCAATAAGGAGAAAAACTTAAAAAAATAGCAAAGTTGTATATATGACATTGTTTGCTGTTTAAGTAGGAAAGAAAACCTGAAGACAGTAAAAAGTCCCCTCATGATTAAAAAGATAAACGATTTCCAACTGTTATAAACTGTTACCAACTGTAGTTCTTCTACAAGCAATAAAATCATGAGTGAAACCTTACAACCAATAAAGGTCTACAGTAAAAAGAGAGTAAGTGAAGTATAAGTTGTTAACAGTAGTGGAGAATTTATTTGAGTGCATCTGGCTTTCCTTTTTAGAAAGAGTTTCACTATGATASGTCCATCCCAGATGAATATCTTCTTTTCATTCGGTGTTTTCTATAGCAAACATATTTAACTTGCAGTAACTGTTAAATAAGCTGATTCAGTTTGGATTCTGAGAGCCAGACTGTTGTGGGAGAGGGTGTGGAGTTATGCGTATTTGAGATGATCTGAAGTCAGACTCGTGTTTCAGGTGACTCCTGTTTGATTTGTGGGCTAGTATAGAGCTGAAGGAGCAGAAACTGTTAACAAATATACTGATTTTTTTTTTTTTGATAAGTGTTTGGAGAATGTTTTTAATCTGATCTTTTGCATCTCTGCTAGCATCAAATACATCCTATCCAATATGAGCACAACTGTACCTTCGCTAGTCCAGCTGTGCAGCATATCCTGTGTAGCATGTCTTTTATTGCTCTTGAGGAGGATTTGCAGGGATACACAGTTGTCTGGCTGTGAAAATGAGATACTCTGCCTCGCCGATCTGGCAGGGCTGGAACACTAGTTGCTGAACGGACATCGGTAAAATTGCCTGGTAGCCATTAGTTTAAAAAAAAAAAAAGTGTGCTTTTGAATGTAATATAGTACAGCTTTTACTGAAATTGAGTAGCCCTCATCTAGCATCAAGATAAGTTTCAACTACTATGTCTTAATTTAGGGAATTTAGGGGACAGGATGATTTTTAAAAAATCTTTTTTTTTTTTTCCCCTTGCTAATTAAAAATAATTGGTATGTCTTTGGGGGCTACATGTTAACTGTTTACATTTTCCTTAGTGATTCCTATGACATCTACATGTACAGAAAAAATTTATAGCATGATTCTTTTCAATTTATCGTTGCTAGTTATAAATTACTATCAGTTATTTTCTAGACAGGCTGTAGCTTCTTTCTAAAGGTGGGGATTAAGGTTTGTAATCCTCTGACCTGTTGAAGTCATAGAAATAATGCCTGTTAATTTCAGTCAAATGGTTTAGAACTGGATTCAGTAATGCATAAAGTTTCTCTGCCATAAGCATTGGTGAAGATGAATGACTAAATTCTTTTATTACCAAGAACATTGTAAGCATATGACAGAAATTATTAGAAGAATGCATGTGTGATGTATTTAGCATTACCAAATTAAGTAACCAGTTAGCTTTAGGCGTTGATTACTGATAAAGTTAATTCTTTAAGATTAACTTACTTTACAATTTTTCTGAGGACTGCAGAACCACTTTTCGTATCCTGGCTATTTACCAAGGTGCATTGATGTTTAGGAATCTATTTAAACCCTTAATATTTTTGCACAGAACTTATTCCTATTTATAAGCTTTTTCTAACTGATTATAATTCTAGTTCTTCCATTTAAGGTGATGCGTATTTAAACTAAAATGACTACTTTTTACCACTTGATATGAAGGATAGAAGAATTACGAATTTTTGAACATTCTGTTGTTCAAAAAAGTAGATTGGCATTTAGGTTTTGTAGCTCTCGATGTATTCCCACCTACTCAAACATAAAATTAAATATCATGGCCCTGGTGAAAAGCAGCAGCTCTGCATTGGTGATGTAAAGGACAATATCAGTAGACTACATTTAGGAAAATTTTTTATCACTGCATAGTTCAAATAAATAACTAAGTTCCCCAAATCCTAAGAATTTGATTTACAGACGTTCGATTCAGGGTGGTAGCCCGTAAGTTCAAAACTGTTTCCTGTTATCAGAAACAGCTGTATTGTTTCATGTGCTAAAAGAACAATGGTGGATTTTTTTTTTTATTAACCCTTAAATTATGTAGTTATAAACCCAGCAAGTCCTATGTGATCCTGTCCACTACTCAAATGAGTAAATGTCCTTGGTGCCTTTAAGTAGGTCTCACATGTACTGTTTACAAGTCAGAGCATTTTTAGGACCCAAGACCCTGACAGAAAATCTTTATATGATCGCTTGTTGATATGATAATGTTAAGATGGTTTGAAACCTTTGTAAACTCAGTTAGCAACAGGAGACATGGCGAGGGGGGTGGAAAGGAAGTGATTCGCCTGTTACACTGATCCTGTATCATTTAAGTTGAGATGCATAGATCTTGAAGTGAATTTCCTAGAAGGCAGACGTGAGTTGTCTTTTGTGTTTCATGTAATTCAGGCAAACGTTGGCTAATAGATCTATGCTCAAAGGGAAGAGATCTCACTGAATCTTTTTGTTCTGTTAGATCTGTTATATCATAAACTATTTCTGTCATGATTAGAAATGGCACACAAATTCCAAATTTGATCATCCTTCTGGGATGTCTTTGCATGCTCTGAGCTGTGACTTCTTGGTGATGTTTTTTCTGCTCACAGATTCTAGTTTTGATGTGTAAGTTGGGTCTAAGTGACATAATCCTAAGTTTCTACTGAAAAATACATGAATGCAAAATAGTTTGGTCCTATGGAATAAATAACTAAACACTTGTTTGTTCTCTTACATTATTATTCCAATGGCCGTTGGTTCCAGTAAGACTGTAGGAGTGTTTTAAAAATCTGTGCACAGTCCAAAAGTTAATAATTTGAAATATAACTGGAGAAGGAGACAGTGGCTAATATTAGTGTGTTAGTATTATTTATTAAACATATGCTAAAGGGATAATAGCAACTGTTTTTATACCACCAATTTAATTCTCATTCCAAGAGGATATGCTATGTTGTCAAGGAAGTACCTGCTTTGTATTTTGCTAATAGATAAGATTTTTAGCTAAGTTTTTAGTGATAAAGAAATCCTAATACTCTTGATAACACAGGAGTTTTATTGCTAGTAATAAAGTGCTTTGACTACAAATTAAAATATTTGGAAGGTGGCTTTGGACTYTTAATAATTAAGTTACTTGGTGTTCTTCTGTTTTGAGAAAATTCATGTAAAATGACATATTAAAGGCATGCATTGAAGGCCAGCAATTATTTTTTACATGCCTAACACATTTGCTGTTTTTCTTTTCTTTCCTCTTTAATACTTCCTCATGTTCACTATTTGGAAGGCTTTGAAAACTGTTCTCTATAATTTCAAAACTAAAATTTCAAAGTGCTGACAACTCTTCTGTCACATTTCCTGCTATCAGACAGAAGGGAAATGGAGCAGATTCTTACTGGTTCTTAATTTATGAGAAAGAAGTTGCAGTGCTCCTCAAGTAGTGGTTCCTGGTGGTCTTGCTGATACTTCTAAGTCTTTTAGTTTTGTGGATCTAAACCMCACTAGGAGTCTTGTGCTAAGAAGTACTAATGACTCATGAGGTGGCTTCTTTTTCAACTTTTCCATTTGTATAAGTTTCTCAACATCTTTATTTTGTAGTTATAGAAGAAGGAAACATATGTTGAAGAAATCTACACTGTCTAATTGTTAAAGTATTTCTAGATGTTATGTAATAAGATACATTTTAAATATAAAAAGGCAAGAGAAAGTGGAATTGGAACGGAGTCTAGTGATATTATTTATTCTGTGTCTACAGTGTGCTGTTTCCTTTTCATAGAAACAGCATAGATAGTTTCTGTTCAGAACAGTTTGTTTCGGGGTGGAAAAAGGGATTTTAGCCAAGGATCTTTATGCTTTCATGCAGAAATTTATAAACTGGCAAGAGAACTTGCTCTCTCAATGAAAAATTTTCACAGAATTGATCCAGTTTACAAGCTTGTGAAAATCATTGTTTTCACATAGCAGATTTTTAAGAAGTTTTTGGCCAAAATATGAGCAGATTGCATTTTTACTAATAGAAATGCGTGACTTTAGCACCATACTGCCGTTCAGCAACTTCTGATAGCAAGGAGCATTGTGGTTCTGGGCACTGGATCAGAAAGAAGTGAAACTGTGCATTTATTCCTCTCATTGGCACCATATCCATGTAGAGGAGGAAACATTCTGATCTGAAACATGTAGAGAAGATGTTAAGAAAATTTCAGGGAGATGCTTGTGAAGTACCGGGGGTAGGGAATACTAAGATCAAGATAAGACAGAAAAGCTGACAGAGAAGTGGAATGTTATGCGTAAGACTGCAGGGGCAGAGCAAGAGGTGAACACAACGGGGGACTACAACTACAGAGAAGGAGAGGAAAAATTGTGCAAGGAAAGATGTAGCCAGAGCAGTCTAACCACAAAGTAAGCCCACGTTCTAAAACAGGAGGTCCTTAAAACCCTCTGCTATTCAATGGATACCACTACAACCCATAGTAAAATAGTCATTGCCTTTATTAATATTGTGCTTCTTGAATCCAAAAGGAACCTGAGCCTAAAATATTAGGCAGAGTAGTACATGAAATGAGGATGAACTATGGTTGCACGGATACAAATGATTAACATAGCAACATGCATTTATGAAGCATTTTAATCTACCATTTCACAAAAGAGGATCAAAATTTGGAATAGGTTGCCCAGGGAGGTGTCAGCCTTGGAGGTAAGCAGAGCTTGGCTGGACTGAGCAACATAAAAGAACTCTGAAGTTGGCTTTGAGTAGGGACCAGATGTCTTCCACAGACCCCTTCGAGCTTTACTTATATCTCAACACTTATTTGATGAAAGAACATTTAGTTATCCTTTTTCTTCATTGTTAACAGTCGTCTTGTTCATTTTAAAATCAAAATATGTATCACATTCACAATAGTCTCTACATGCCATACGTGCACCAGGCCTTTAATGCCTTTGCTCCAAATCAAAGAGAAGTCTTGGGATCTTATTTATTGGTCAAAAAAACCCAATTTACTAATTATATCATGTGATTTCAGTAGATTGAATATGCTCTATGTCCAGTTATTTCAATGAAAAGATCGACAAGGAACAGGTACAGGTCAGCACAGCTTGTTGCACTTAATAACATGTGGGCAAAGTTTAGAAGAGTGCATACCCAGTTGAGACCAGAGTTCATCTAGCCTAGTATCCTCTCTCCAGCAATGGCGAGAAGCAGATGCAGTAGGAAGAATTTAACAGCAGGGAAAACATACATACTTCTTATTATTTTCCCAAATGCCAAAGATGCAAACCAGGAACTTCATGGGATAGGTACCGTTTCATGAATTTACTGGTCTTCCAAGAAATTCTCACTCACAAGTTTATCAGGTTTCCCTTTAAGTCCATGTTAAATTTTAGCATCCACAATTCCATTTAACAGCAAACTCAGAAGTTCAACCACAGTGTGCCTTGTCTGCATCACTTTGGCATATATTAGCTCATTTGACATATTAGCTGACAAGTGCTAATATAACACTTAAATTCTATGAAACAAAGTGAGATAAAAATGGAGGAAGTGGTTTGTCCAAGTCCATCACCAGCGAGAGTCCTACTGGACAAGTACCTGAGAATCTAACAGTCTTAAAAAAAAGAAAAGAAAAAAGAATCCTAATCAGAGATTGAAAAGTGAGGGGGGAAAAAACGCCAAACTACTCTCAAAGACAGTAGGAAAACCGGTGTGTTCATTGTTGCAATTATTTCCTGCAATTATGAAACATGTCTTCTAAGTAATAATTAAACTGAGAACACCTAATGAAAAGCAAGGACTTGAGGACCAGAATTTACTTTTGAACAAGCAGATCTGTGATTATGCTTACTGCAGCTTAATTTCAATGTGCATTTGCCGGTGCCATTCACTTCATACTAGAAGAGAAAAATATGGGAGTGGAAAATGTTTTCTTTATTTTTTTTTAATCTTTCCACTGAACATACTTAGTGAATAAATACTGAAAACCAATGAAAATGTTCATTGCTTCTTAAAATATGCCTATAATCTTTTGTCAGCCATGTTGCTTGAACTATCCATAGTGTTTTGGTAATTTAAGATTTTCGTTTTCTGTGTGGACTGTTAGTGTGGGTGTCGTAAATATGTGATAGTTCCCTTACTTGGACACTTGCAAAGAGAAGCAAATGAGATACAAGTGTTTCAACCACTACCTTCTCATCAGTGGTTTTTCAGGTGGCCAATATATTTGATGCTACTTTGGTGTAAAATAACTTGTATTGTCTGTATAAAGACTAAAGTTTTGTGTTTCATGTGTTCTGTAAAATGGCAGAAGAGGCTTGTGTGCTGGAACAGTTACCTCATTTTCTGTTACACAGATCTGATGATTAGATACTGTACAAAATACATACTTTAGGACAGCTCTTTATCTGCGATTTTATTGGATAGTTTGTCATCATTCTGCAATTATGCCACTGAAAACATATTTAAAGAGGAGTATTTGGCACATTTCAAATATGAAAAAAGAAATATTTTGACACCCTTTAATTAAAAACAAATCAGATGAATTGATACTGTGATTTACAGCATAACCTTTAAATCTGAACAAAGAAATAAGTGGTGCTTTTTCATTAGAATTTAACTAATTTATTCAGCACAATGTTGATTCTTAACAAATTCTGAGAGGTTCTGAGATTTCTTACAGATAAAACTACTGGGTTTTGAATACAGCTTCTCTTTTTTTACTTTTTTTTTAAAGGGCAAAAAGGATTCATGCAATTCCCTCATTTTTACCACTGAATGACTTACTTAAACATGCAAGTTTTGGATTTCGGACAGCTCTGAATGATTTTAGATTGTTGTCCATAGCTAATTTTTTTGAGTAAAAATAAGAGAAGATATATTTTGCAATGATAAATTGTTTATGATAAATCCATTTACTGTTGCCATCTGCAGATGGTATTTATGCTAACTTTGTGTAGTTTACCATTGTCAATTAGTTTAAATGTTGGATTTTCTATCTCTCTTACTCATTTATAGATTTAAAATATGTATGATACAGCAGAGTTTGTGGTAGTAAGGTAACTGCTTGCCTGTAGAGAACCTCAGTAACAGTAGTAGAAAATACTGTCTACTGTAAAGTTTTAGCTTTTTGTTTTGAGACATATTTTTTAGACAGTGGTGCTTCTGAGTTTTATATTAAGAAGAATATGGGAATTGCTAGTGGATGTGGTGTTACTTTTAATCTTGAACTTAAGTAGCCTAGATGTTGGGTTTTTTTCCTGACAGAAAGCTAATCATCACATTGGGTAAGAAGCAGAAAAGAAAAAATGAATCTTCAGATGAATTGTCTGATGCTAAGCAGACTCCGCAGCGGCCATTGAAAGATGAAGACTCACAGGTAAGTAGTCAGAATTTCTCCCTTTTAAATTTGCATGTGTTGTTATTTCTACAGGTCTTTTTTCCCCTCTCTCCGAAAAGTTATACTCCTTTTGACACTGGTACAGTTACTCTCTCACTGCTGTCTCTCATAGGTAGAACCTTACATTATCAGCTACTTTTCCCACTTGAAAAACAAAAAATTCTACAGGTTAGAGTCCCCTTTCTGTAATAGGACATCAGTGCCCTGCTTGTATCTGTTTCATTTCGGTACAGCGTCCATAGAGCTGAGACTGTAAGTACTTACCTATTGAGCTGGCAGTTAGACCTTATCCTTACTTTGGCTGACTTTGTGGGGAAAATGCAGAGATTGCCTAATAGAAGGGACATTTGTTAGTGAAACTGGCTCTTTGAGAACATTTAAAAGGCTTTTTTCAAACTTTACTTTTTTCTGAGCTCTGCTTCTGTAGAAATAGTAAGAATTGGTTTCTTGCGTGTTGGATCTGAAGGGAGCAATGATCAGTATGCTCGTAGGCTCTAATTGCTTGTGGAATACTTCTGAAGGAAGTGCCAGATCAAGAATTAAAGTGGTGGAGTCATTCCCTTGAGGAATATCTCCTTTGTAACTTACTTTCTGCAATTTTTTCATAGATTGCCCTGGTATAATAGTAGCATAGCTAATTATTTACAAAATTTACCCATAAAGAAGTATGAACTATTTGAAAGAGTTTATATCCTATCTATGCATATGTTAGTAACAGAATTATAACTTTCTTGCTTTAGGGTAAACTCCATTAAAAGTAAGGTTATATGCTGGAAATGCACAAGTTTTTATCCTGTGGCAATTTCATTCACAGAGWTGAAATTAATATTCAAAATAAGGTGGTGTTGAGAAAAAATTAATTGCATTATTTGATGACAATGTCAGAAAACAATTATGAGGAACTGAGTTGACCTTTAGTATTTCACAAATAATAATGCTGGGGGGGAAAAAGGGATCAGAAGCCATTTCCCATAATGACTTTTTATAAATTAGGTGGTAGCTTGTCTTGGGTAAAGGTTACCTGGAAGGGAACTTGAAATTACTTATTTCTCAGGGAATTTTTCTTGGTATAGAAAGTCCATTTAGTGCATTGAAGGAGGTGGAAGCAGGTTTGCTGGTTCTGAAGTACTGTAACTTATCAATAGTGTTCTGTAATCAGATAGGTATAAATTTGTAGGCCAACAAATATAATATAAAAGACTGAAGACAGTTTCTTTTTTCTCATTGCTTTTGGTTTTTTGGATATTTGATTTTTAGCGCGAGAAGGGTCATCTTCAATTCTAGTGTGAATAGACGGAGTATCATCAAATCGCATGATCCTGGTGTGAAGGAAACAGAGGGTAGAGATAATAAGGGATGGCATGGGATAATAAAAAAACTATACTGCAGAATGTCACAGCACTGCCCCGTCTATCTTTGAAGGAGTTTGGGAGAAGCATAGCAGGGAAGACATAAGTCGCTTTACTTCATTAATTCATTCTCTTTTTATTTTCAAACATTTTCATGATTTTCTTTTCCTGTTGCAAATAGCTGTCTATTTCTAAGCTCTGGGGGGCAATTTTAGGTCTGTTTTTTCCCTAATTCATTTTGGATGCTTAGTTCTACAGGAAGTGTCTTCCTTAAATATGTTGATATATTTCTTGGAAAAATGTGTGGTACTGCTTTATTTTGTGCCTTAGAGCATTTGTTTATGACCATGCTTCTCTGCTCAGGGAAATACAAAGTTTTTTTCAAACAGCTCAGGTTATATATTAGTTTGTTGGAGAACATATGTCTGTTGATGTTCTGTTAATCACTTCATACTTTAGAAAAGACATAGTGAGAAGGATGGAAAATGCCAGTTAATGCTTCATTAGGTTTTGAAAAATTCAACTAATACTTAATGAGTAAAACTTGAACCTGGTTTTTAATCCTTCTTTTCCTAATTCATACATCATTTTGCATTGTTCCTATTAGCGGGTATTAAAAAAAAAAATAAATCTGTCAGCAAACTATTGTTGATTTAACTATAACATGACATTTTATGTCACATTAATGTGTCTGTTTAAATCTGAAGTTTCTTTTTGTGCTAACACCCCACACACACTCACTTTTTATTGAAGAATAGTTAGTCTGGGTACATTATTGTGGAAAGCTGATTGAGTAGTTTCACATATGCACTGTCCCAGCTTCTGCAGAAGAATGGTGATGCCCATTCTTTGATTTTTACTGTATATGTAGTGTTAATACTCTACCTTACTAAAATACTTACAATGTTGTTAAAGTATAGTGGGGTCTTTTACCAGATACCAGCCAGACCAAGGGCTGAATTTAACAGTCAGGAAGAACGTTCCTGTGCTGCAATCTTACTGTTACTTAATATCTGCTCTGGAGAAGCCAGTATGACCACAGGATTTTGGGTTTTGTTCTATTCACAACTTGTTCCTCTTCCAACAGATTACTATGGTGTATCGCAACCAGCAGTGGTTTAGGTTTATCGCAACCTAAACAAAAATATGCTTTGCTGTGTAGCTCAATATAATTAATTTATTTTATAGATTGTTTTACTTTGCTGTTTTTATTTTTGTGACAATCAGTTCTCGAAAGCAGATTGTAGTGTTTTCAAATGTTAGCTGACTAGTTTGATTCTGCTATCATTTATCCACTGGATTTACAAATTAATCTTATGGTTAAGTATGCAGTGTCTCGTACATTGGTACTGAAGGGTGGAAAGGATATGTAATATCCTAATAATCTAAGTATGTGAAACTTAAACAGTGAGTGAGAAGGAATTATTTTCTTAGACTGAACGTTATTTCTCCAGCTGGAACTTGTTGTCTTCAGATTCTTGCAGAAACAAGAGTGGAAGATTAGAGATAAACCGCAAAGTAAGCCAAATGCTGCTGTTAAACAAGCTTGATTAAGGTGGAGGAGAAAACAAATATGTTAACAAAGCAACAAACTTTATTAGCCATTGAATCAGACTTCATCAGCAATCTGACCAATACGATCTAATTAAAATCTTTGTGATTTTTTTTGTATAGCACTGTTGTTTAGCGGAGACACTTCAGCATATTTTGTGTCTTTCACTTAGATTCTTGAATTGGACAGTAACGCACTGCTGTTATACTACATTATGAAATTGTTGTTGAAATACTGATGCTTATGGATCTGTTATGAGTAGAGTTCTGTTATGTATCAGCTTTGTTCCTGTACTCTGAAAATACTGTTCCATGTTTGCTTTTGAACTCTAAAAATAGAAGTATCAAATGTTTATATGAAACAGGAAAAAAAAATTGAATCAAAAATACTATATGGCTACTTCTGTCCCTCTGTGATTCACATGCTTCATGTTTTCTATCAAATGTTGGCCTTTGGTTTTAGAAACAGCTGAAGTACCACTTGGAGTGTCCCAAAACTTGCAATTAATGTTAGAGGAAGTTTTTGGTAAAACCTCTATTTTTATTCTCCTGCATGCAGAAGAGAAGATCAAATCGTCAAGTTAAAAGGAAAAAATATGCTGAAGAAGGAGAAGGAAAACAATCGGAAGAAGAAGCTAAAGTTTCTGTGAAAATCAAAAAGAATTCTGCCCCTTTACCTGCTGAACAGCCTTTACAATTATTTGTGGTAAGTAAAAACTGGCTTGGTCTGTAGTGGGAACTTTCCATTTGTCTCAAGTAGTTTGGTGAATAAAGCTCATAACTTGGAAGGAATACATTATTATTATTAAGCCATAGTTTATGTAATGTAACACCTTGCTAAGATCTTGAAAACTTGAAGGAATGGCTTATTACTATTTTTTCTTTTCTGTTAACAAACATTTGTTGACTTAACTGAAATTAAGGGTTAAGGATAAGACTAAGAATAGGTATATCTCAAGTAATGTGTTATGCTGCGTAGGTATATGAAAAAGCTGTATACTAATATTATCATGACTTTCAGAAGTATAAAATTAAGTGAGCCTATGGGGATCTCTGCTTACTGAGATTTTTAAAAAGGATACCTCTCCCTTTTTCCCCCCCTTCAGGTTTACACTTCATTGTTTAGCTTGTGCCAGCTCTGGTACTCAGACTTATTGTTGAGCCATTCTAGGTAAATCAAGTGGCAGGAAAGAAACGGGAAAAAAGTGTTCATGAGATATTTGAAGGAGTGCCAAAGTTGTAAGGGAAGGAGAAAGATAGTATGATTGGGAACAAATCAGGCAAGAGGGAAGGTGACTTTTTATTGGAAGCAACCTTTAAAGATTGGCTCTTTATCTCTGGAACCACAGCTTCAGTCTTGGCAGAGCTAAGTAATGCTGTATCTGTGTCACACCTAAGCCCTGCTGGAATTCCCAGGCACGACCTTGTCTGCCTGATTCCACAGCATGTTTGTTATCTATGTTCAGAGTAGATCTGTTAAATTGGGTTTAACACATGGCTGGTTTTGTTTTATTAAATTTTTTTTTTTTTTAACCTGTCTGCCAGAGTTCTTATTTTTCCATGTCTGTGTAACAAAATTCTGGGTATGTCCACTGCATCAGATCAACTCAACAGGGCATTCACAGTGAGTCTGTGTCTGGAAAGCATCAGAATCACTATTGCTTGCACTGTAAGTGTGTTTGGCAGGTGAGCATTGCATCTGATGCTCTCTGGAAGTGCCAGACTTACTATACTTCTGCTTGTATTTCTCTCTCTGGATATAGACCTGGATTTTAAATTTTACTCCCAGACTGGTAGAGGTCAAATGCTACTGGTAGAGGTCAAATTTGCCTTTATTGTTGATCTTTTAACAAGCCACTTGTGTTTGAAGTGTTTAAGCCTGATCAGTTTGAAGAGAGGGCGTTTACTGCAATTTATAATGTCATTGTTTTGCTGTTTTAAGCCTGATTAGTTTGAAGAGAGGGCATTTACTGCAATTTATGTCATTGTTTTTCTGCATTTATAGGAAAATCCAAGTGAAGAAGATGCAGCAATTGTAGACAAAATCTTATCCTCCAGGGTAATAAAGAAAGAAGTAAGTGATTGTCATGGGATAAAGTTGCTTATTTGAAAAAGGGGTTTGCATCTATCATTTTACATTTCCCCTAAATTTCCTTTCCTAGATATCTGCTGGGATGACAGTAGAAACAGAAGAGTTTTTTGTAAAATACAAGAACTAGTAAGTATTAAAAAGTTGTTTCATTGGAGGTGTTGACTGAAATGATAAGTACCATATTAATGTACTAAAGTTTTGTATTGTTTGAAGATTACTTATAACCAGACTTTGTCATTTTTTGAGGTCTTCCTGTACAAATTTAATATTAAAATTAAGTATCTACATTATATTGTTAGTAATAATTTTAAAATTGTCWGTATTGTGAAACCAGCACTGACCAATAAGCTGACAGCCATTATTGCCAACAGAACAGAATTTTTAGAGAAGATATATTTATTAAATTCAGCAGGGGCTACATGCCTGAGGCTAATTTTAATTTCATGAGTTTCAATCAGAGCTATTTTGTGAACCTAGATTAGATTTACAGTGTCATACATTTAGGAGAGGTTGTTGTAGGAGTCGGTCTTACTGTTTTAAAAAGAAAAAAACTTCTAGCGATAGAAATGGCTTTACATCAGAAGCAGGAAATAAAAAAGAATGAAGAAGAAGAAGTAGTTTTCCCATATTTTCCTATTTTAAACTTCATACCTATCTTCCTGCCACTAATCAGTTCTTGATGTTGAAAATGCAAGCACATTTTTAATTTTATGTGTGTGAGTAATTTCATTAGATTCTTGCTAATAAATGTAATTTTTTTGAGACTCTGGGTTCACATGTTTCTGGAGACTGTTTGCTCTTGTTTTCTGAAAGGATAAAGTCTGTCTTTTCGTCCAAGAATGAATAATACCCAGCAATAGCTCTTCTTTATTTCTAGCATATCTTTAGAAAGCTTAAAAAGTGATGAAAATATATTAAAATGGGGGTGTGAGGAAGAAATATATGTAGTTCTGTCAAACCAATCTAACTTCCAAAAGGCTCACTTGGGGTGCAGGTAGATGATGTAAGTACTGGTGCTCATGCTTCCTCCTTCCTTTGACTCTGCTACTTCGTGCTTTTCTCCCAGCCCAATCCGATGGCACGTTCCTTTTTGCCATGGGCTCTGATGCTCCTCACTGATCTTTTAAATGGGCTCAGCTATATGGTTCAGCAGTACCTGTGAAGAGATGTTCACATGAAGTACGTGAAAAAGTTAGATCCAATATATTAAGTACTTTATGTTTCTGGGTACTTTCTGATAGAGGTGTCAGATTTTAAACTTACTTTATTTATGCTCACTTTAAGTACATTTGTTTCTCTTCTTAGGACACATCAAAGAAATTTGTAAATCCATAAAGTTCTATGGATCCTAGCCCAAAAGCACTGCCTTAAGTAGATGCTGTAAGGTGATTATTTGGAGGAATAAATCTTTGATCTTTACAGTGAATTCTGTTTTAAATGATAAAATGTTCTTTTTTGAGTGAAATTCTGGTTTATAAAATACATTATTTAAACTGTATATTAAAAATAGATAGTAAGCTTTTGCTTTCACATGTTCATGTTAATCTCTGTAATTTTAGCTCTTATCTCCACTGTGAGTGGGCCACAGAACAACAGCTTTTAAAGGATAAAAGAATCCAGCAGAAAATAAAACGATTCAAACTAAGGCAAGCACAAAGAGCTCACTTTTTTGCAGATGTGAGTATGAAATATACAATTAAATAAGGGGTTTTTTTCCTTGTAAAATTGTGATTAATAGTTTGCTTTTAATAGAACAGCTGAATGTTGAGTAGTGAAAACTAGCCATTGGGGTTGGGTTTTTGATTGCAGCCAGGGGGTTTTAAAATTGGGATTGTTTGGGTAACTATGAAAAAGCAGCAATGAAGGAAAGATTGTGTTACTATATGACTTTGCCTAGACAGTGCTTCATCCCTAAATGACTACATTTTCTATTCTAACGTCAGATCCCTCTTCAGTGTCCGTTCCAAAAAAAAAAAAACCAAAAAAAAAAAAAAACCAACCAAAAAACAGGAGGGTGGATTTCAAGGTGTGTGCAAAAGCCTCAGTAGTTTCCAGCTGCCAAATTCATTTTGTGTATGATGAGACCAAGTCTTAGCATATACCAGCTTTTTTGTCTCTCTGCTGATTCTATTAATCTTGCATTGCAGATGGAGGAAGAACCTTTTAATCCTGACTATGTTGAAGTAGACCGGGTATTAGAAGTATCTCTTTGTGAAGATAAGGACACTGGTGAGGTAAATATACCTTAAAGCAATTCAAGAAGATATACCTCCAAGTAGTGCTTGATAATTGTAATTTTAGCAGATTTCAGAGTAGCACCTTAATGATTTTAAGCTTCAATAATATTTTTAATAAGACATGACAATCTTGTCATTTCCTATGCTAGCCATGTATTTTGAAATAGAAATCAGGGTTCAATGGGTTATATTTTTATTATTATTAATAGGTCATAGTAGCCAAAGCTTAGGTAGTTACTGACATAAATGTGAGGTTTGATAATTGCCTTGTGAGTTCTGACAAAAGGCTGATCCCATCTATTGTCCTGTCTCTCTGATAGTGACAAGGGGTCAGTGATGAAAAAAGCACAAGAAGGCAGGGCAGTTGTGGTTCCCTCTTCCTCTCTATCCCTGGACTTTAGGCAACCAGTGATCGAGAGGTGTTTGAATAGCCACCACTGAGCCATTCCCTCCATATTTATCAAAACTCCTTTTTTTTAACTTCAAGTACCTCTTCTGGAAAGCTATTTCAGAACAAAAACAAGAGATTAGAAAATAAATAAAAAGAAAACAGAAAAGCAAATCAAGCAAATAAGTTGCCAAAATCTGGAAAGACTCTGAGGCAAGCAGAGAACAAAGACTGACAGAGTTGTTGGTTAAGGCAATTGGAGTAGGTATGATACTTACTCTGTTCTTCTAGATAGCAAAATGAGCAGACTTTCACCAGTGGTTTCTGCATTAGTGTTCCTAAAGCAGGGTTAAGGGTTAAAATTACTTTTCATTGTTTGTCATTATTACACTTTTAGAAACAATGTGGTGTTGTCATAAGACTTTCCCCCAGCTTCTTGAAAGATGACTTTTTACTTGGTTTTTAAATATTTATTTACTTAATCTAAATAAAATAATCTGCTTTGGTTCCATCTTTTGAGACTTTTCCTAAATTTTTATGTATGTCACCCAGCTTAAAGCTTTCTATTTTGTTGAGAAGACCTCTGTTTTAGGAACTTTCTCAAGCTCTTTGTTTGAGGCTTAGGTAGCCTGATTTGGAGAGTGGAGGAAATGTTCTGGGTAGCACCTCTGTAGTTAACCTCTGTAGTTAATTCTGCCCCCCCCCCTCCCCCCCCATTTCCATAAACATCACAAATGTAGTCATTTATCTTCCCTAATACTAAGATTTACTTGTGGCTAAGTGGGATTGAAAAGTACTCCAGGGGTCTACAACAAGTGGCAGAGTGTGAGAAGCCAAGGATAAGGTAGATAACAAGAATCTACACCGAACATTTTAAAAAGTATCAGAAGTGTGTTTTTGTTTCCAGCTCTCATGTAAGCTAGCTACTCAAATAGTAAGGCATGTTAACAGTCTGTATGCTAAATTAAAAGCTGATAACATTCAGAATTTTCTTCTGCAGCCTGTTATTTACTATTTAGTAAAATGGTGTTCGTTGCCATATGAAGACAGTACGTGGGAGCTGAAAGAAGATGTAGATCAAGCAAAAATAGAAGAATTTGAACAATTGCAAGCTTCCAGGCCTGACTCAAGGAGATTGGTAAAATTATCCCTAATTTACTTGTCTGTCTTGGCAAATTGGATTTGGTTTTCCCAACTTTAAAATTTTGTGTTAAAACATAAGGCTTATTGACATTCTGTGTAAAGGATCTGTGTGCCTTGTTACCTAGGAATAATAATATTTTCAGGTAGGCATAGATAAATATTCTCATCTAATTTGTTACTCTGTAAAAAAAAAACAAACAAACAAACAAAAAAAAAACAAACAAAATTTTTGTTTAGGAAAAAATATGAAGTGCTGTAACTTTCTGAGCTTCTAACTGAGTGAGCATCACATGGAAATTGGCTATCACAGAATCTAAACACCATTAAGACGAGGAGAAAACAGAATAAAGTGTAAACATCCTTTTATAGAGGACAGAGTTAAGTCCTCTGCTTCAACACTGAAGGAAATTGGCAAACGAGATCTGTCAAACAGATTCCGTAATTACTTCCTGCTTTTATTTTTCTTCTTGTCATAAAGGGCTAGCTGAAAGGAAGAAAAATATGTGTAATAAGGAAATGTGTTTTATCTTTAAATTATCAATCTTCTGTCTCATAGAGCAGGAGAAAACAAAATAGTTCTATTTTAAGTCCTGTATGTCATTGTCAGAGTAAGACGTGTCCTGCGTGGTGTAATACAACACTTGTTCTAACTTATTTATTTTACATAACTGAATATGCACAGTGTTTTAATTTGTAGGCTTTGGATTGTATTTTAATGATTTTTCCATCCACAGATAATGACAGTAGTCACAATTAGTGTCTTCATATTATATTTAGTTCATTTTTCTAGTATTTATTTAAAATCCTGCCATTTTGGCATGTGGGAAGAAGGGCTTTTATACCTCTCTGTTACTGTATTTGGCTTTGAGAGAAAAAGATTACTAAAGTGTGCAACTGTAAAACTGCCAGTTATCATACCATCAGCAACCAGTATTTTTTGTTCCAGGCTGCAGCAAGTGCGAGGAAGTCTTTGCGGGCTGCAGCCCCGCGAGCCGGAGCGTGGCTGCTCCGGGTGTGGGGGAGCGGGCAGGCGGTGCGCGTGGCTGAGGGCGGGAGGGCACGGCGGCGGGGGGACAGCCGCTGCGGCCCTGGGGCCTGCTGTCAGCTGGTGCTGGCGTTGGCGAGAGAGAGGGAAGATTCAAGTCTAAAATTCAGAGCTGCCGGATAAGGCCACATGAGTCTAGAGTGAATGCAAGCTTTTATAAATACTGAGAAATGGGTGGGGAGAGGCCACGGCTGATCAGAAAAGCTCTTACTAAAAATATTTTGCTTGAATGTGTGAGTTTGTTCACCTTGGGATGCAGAAGCTATCCAAAGGGAGTGTTTTCTACTGGAATCCTACCTAGTTTCAGTCAAAAACTTCATGATTTCTCTACTAAGTTGCCTCCTAAGCTAATGGCCAGCCTGTTGAGTCTCCAAGCTTGGGAACTACTCTGTGTGTGCATGTGTGTGTATCTATATATATATATATTTATACGCAGCCTCTCAGCTTTCCTTTAGCTTGCTAGGGACATTAAGATGATATACCTTGATACTATTACAGCCTGTTTTGTCATGTCCTTTGTATCATGATCCTGCGTATGCTGATACTGTCGTTCATCTGATCCCTTGGTGAAATCAATTCAGGGGACTGAACGGCTCACAAATCTACRTTTTTGTGTTCCTGGTGTTGGCTTCCTGAATTGGCTAACTGTGGGATCGAGTGGTCAGCAGTGACCAGGGCAAGTGCCGAAAGGGCAGGGCAAGATCACAGTAACTCGGTGTAGATTGACCAAACTGCTTCAGGAGGATACCATCAGCATCCAGAGTTACTTAGACTTTGGGGATTTTGGTAGTCCAAAATACTCGGTTAGCTCTGGTTGTAGGACAGCTGTTCATAGAGCTTCCAAAGTGAAACTTCATATATTGTTGGAAGTTTCTAGTATAAATGAATTAGCGTGTCAAATTACTGGTGCCAAGCTATTTGTATGCTTAGTTTTAGAAATCGGTTGCTTGATATTGTTATAATATAGCCTTAAATTAATTTTTGAAGTATTAATTTATATAGACAAATACAAATTTCAGGTTTCCACAGACTAGTAATTAGTAAGTAATGTTAACAGTGACACCTTCCCAGTTTTAAGTCTGAATGATTACATTCTAAATCTAAATTGTTGCACTCAGGAAATAGTGGGTTCAAATGTTTTGGAAAAATAAAACGTGTACCAACTTGCACATGTATTAATCTTTCCCTTAAAGGACCGACCACCTCCAAACTCCTGGAAGAAGATAGAACAGTCCAGGGAATATAAAAACGGCAATCAGCTCAGGGAATATCAACTGGAAGGACTTAACTGGCTGCTATTCAACTGGTACAATAGGTATATGCATGGAATGTTTTTTAATGTAAACTTTAAACTATATGGAGTGAATCAGTGGTACTGGCAATGAGTACTGTTTTAACTAAATCTGTCTTAACTTCTCTGGTTATAGCTAAAAGGGTATGACTGGAAAAAAAACAAATTTCTCTTCCTTCGGGTGTACAAGTATGTTTTTATCAACAAGAATAACAAAAAACAAATCTTAAAAGAATAAAACTAACCTAACTGAAAATAAATTTTCAATGGCTATGAGGAAGTTAAAACAAAAAGCAACTTCCACCAAAGTACAAGCTTTGAGAATTTTTGGAACAACTGGGAAACACTTGCATCTTTCAAAGTGATTTCTAGAATTAGTATGTATTTCAGATGAAGTTACCTGTCTTAAAAAATAAGGCTAGTAAATAATTGTGTTTTCTATATTGTAAGCTACGGTTAACTTTTGTTCATTAATGCTGTTATGTATTAACGGGAATATAATCACTTTTGAGATTTTTTCCAGAACGATGTATTTTATCTGTTTCTAAGTTGGATTTCTATTAATGAATCTTCCTGCTTGCTTGATTTCCAAAATATCAGTTGCCTGTCCTTTATAGAGATTATGTCAACGAGCATACCATTTTACCATGCAGTTTCATGATCTGCAAAAGAAAATTTTGTTTTAATTCTCAGTCAAACACTACATAGCTGTGTGAGCATCTGTGCAGAGTGAAGGGCTGGAATGTATGGCTGAGGGTGAGCACCTAGTGGTGCTTCATGTAGTAATTTGGTTATATGCATCTGTCTCAGTTTTGGAAACGAGGGGAAATTTGTCAGTGATGCTGTAATGCGCTTTTATGTGAGTGTAGCTGGGATGCTTTCCATCTGTGACTTTTAGGGAATCTTCATTAATTTCTAGCAGTTTTATCAAGGTGAGTGTACGTGTAGGAAATCTGATTAATTTGAATTCCTTTAATTAGGTCAGATGTAGTCCCAAAAGAATACTTTTGCAATATTTTTCTAGGAGAACCTCATGGAACATTCCATTCTCAGGTTTTGCCAGTGCTGAACATGATTGAAGGCTTGTGGTTTTGTTCACTGAGTTCATTCTTTCACCATAACCAGAGAACATTTGCAAGCATCTTCTATAGTGCCTCAATTTTGACTATTGTTTTAAAGTGGTATATTTGAGCTTTGTTTTTATAAGTTGTCCATTTGAGTAACAGCTTTAGTGTCTGTACTTTCTTTGATGCTAATAACAAATAAATATATTTTACTTCCAGGCGAAATTGCATTTTAGCGGATGAAATGGGTCTTGGCAAAACCATTCAGTCAATTACGTTCCTCTATGAAATCCTCCTGGCTGGTATAAGAGGGCCTTTTCTGATCATAGCTCCACTTTCCACTATAACAAACTGGGAAAGAGAATTTCGCACGTGGACTGACCTTAATGTTGTAGTGTATCATGGAAGTATGATCAGCAGGCAGATGATTCAGCAGTATGAAATGTACTTCAGGGACTCCCAGGTATTGTAATGTCACTTGTATGCAATAACTTACCCAAAACCTGTTCCACGTAGTAGTAATGGAAAGTATACTTTACATTATCTGTACATGTGTCTTAGTGAAAGTCTTTTTACATGCCATGATGTGTTTTTTAAGCTTTTTACATATCAGAATCTTCAACATACGCTTACAGACTAAATTTTGTGAAGGTGGTTGCAGCAAGATGTATCTTGTTTCAGTATGCTGAGTAGTTTTGCAATTGAATAGCAGTGACGCTGATATTCATGTGGAGATTAAAGTGTACGCTGATGGTTGCAGTTGGGTTCTGAATTTGAAGAGCAGTGAGAATAAAAATACAGCTGATGAAGCTCTGTGTTACCTTTAGGTAGCTGTTGACTTCCTAGTGTAAACTACCTTTGTCTATGTACAGTTTGCTTTTCTGTCTGAAATACTTCACATTAAATGACATGAAAAAAACTTGAAATCTGACTATTTTAAAAGGGTTTTTTTTTTACCTTTTCTATATATTCTGCATAAATAATTTTTTTTAAACTATCATGGTATTTCTACAAAATTGATAAGGCTGAAAACTTATTTTTTTTAAGTAGTGCTAAATATTAAAATGACTTCTTGTTTCTCTAGTGAGTTATTGTATACTACCTTATTGAAGGCCTTACATATTCTTTTTGTCAGACCAGTGGAGTAGAGTAAGCTGGATAAGAAGTGTTCATTTAGTTCTCAGGTGATATTTTTATTACTTAATGTATGACTGCTAAATGTATTACCGTCATGTATTTTGATTGATTGACTGTAGGGTTTTTCCTGTCAGTTAGTCTTCCAGATTTTCCCAGRGTTAAAAATGTGATAGTGTCTACGTGCACCTTTTGAAACAGTTTTATTAGATGGTTATATCTGTAATTTAAAAGTGGTTAAGATTTTACTACTGGTTAGGCAATATTGGATTTGTGGCTATGGATAATTACTCATTAGTATTAATTACAGAGTTATAGAGATGTAATAAATGTGTATGGAATGACAAAACAATTTATAATGTAAAATCTGATGTCTGGCTCTTGATAAAATTTCAGCAACAAAATCTTTAAATTTAGTAGATTCAAGGTAATGTGACAAATTTTTTGTGTTGATGAATCTCTAGGGACGTATCGTTCGAGGTACCTACAGATTCCAAGCCATTATCACAACTTTTGAAATGATTCTTGGTGGGTGTCCAGAGTTAAATGCAATTGAATGGCGGTGTGTTATTATTGATGAAGCTCACAGACTGAAGAACAAAAATTGCAAACTCTTGGAAGGACTAAAATTAATGAACCTTGTGAGTAACTCTGTTTCACTTTTGCAGTTTGATTCTAGTTAAGTACAGTACGATAATAAATCACAAATTTGTTTTACCTGCCAAAAAAGACCTCTCAAGCAGTCTTTCTCAGGAGATATCTATTTCTGATACTCTCTTCAGATGTATGTATTTTTGATAGCTGATGCTGATGTGTTTTGAATGCAATAAAATGTGGCAAGTTCTAACTGTAAGCAGAACCTGTTTCTGATGATACTATTCTATAGTTTTTTGATTATGATTTCATTTAAAATGCACTTTTTAATAATAAAATATTTTTTGTGCAAGTTCTTGTGCAGTAATTAGTGTTTAAAAACCTAGAAAGTATTTTAAACAAGTCATTTAACAATAAAAGCAAGCAAGTAATAACACTACTAAGCAAGTAGTAGAATTTAAAACAGAATTATTGTCTAGTCCCATATTTAAGGTTTTATTTGATATAGTGCAAGATTTTAAAAAGCGGATACCACCATGAATCTTGAGGCTTTTGGTGCATCACTACAAGATGCACCATGACTAGTTTTTAATATTTTTTTTTTAACTTCATTATTACTTTGATACACTTGCTGCTACATGTTCTCAGAAGTTGTCTTATTTGCTTTCTGATACATGCGTAGTGTCTATTTTCCACACTATATAGAGAGGGGGTTATACATGTGTGAATATTACAGGCAAAAGTTGAAGTGTTCAGTCATTTCTTCATTACAGATGCAGGAAGACAGATTTTAAAGAAAAGCTAGTAGAAAATACTTAGTTGTTTTTATAAATCTGTTTAATTGTATTATCTGTGTACTTAGTGACGGACAGAACTGCTATTTTGAGGTTATGACRCACAGACAACACGAATTTTTGCAAATGTGTGCACATAAGGTCATGTGAGTTTTGTTTTCTGTTATAGGAGCATAAAGTGCTGTTAACGGGTACCCCACTGCAGAACACGGTAGAAGAATTATTTAGCCTCCTTCATTTTCTTGAACCATTGCGTTTTCCTGCTGAATCGACATTCATGCAAGAATTTGGAGACCTTAAAACAGAGGAACAGGTATTGCATGTTCAATAAGTTCATTTTGAGCTTCAGTATTTAAGAGTGACTTTCTTGAAGGAAAAGCTTTTGTTTTATATAGTAACTGTTACTACTCCCCACCCTCCCCTTCACTCCCCATGTATCACCTATGAGTTCTTTTGTCATGCCTACTGTGCAGGCAGTAGAAATCAGTTAGGTATGATATTTTATGTTAAAGAATGATTTTTACTTTTTGGTGTCGGTTTTGTAAATTTGGCAAGTAAATAGTGAGAATAATAAAAATTGAAGTTTTCTGGCTTTGTAGGCAGTCTTCGCAGACAAATGCTAAAAGTATTCTTTTTTGAGTTTGGAGTACATTAAGAAGTTCTTCAGTAATTTGAAGTTAAAAATAAKGCTATATCCCATTTGGAAAATATTTTATATAAGTCTAGGAAAAAAAATTAGTGATACGGAGTTGAAAAATTTTTCATTAAACTACATTATTACTTTTTCATGTTCCAACGAACTGTTGGGTTTCATTTAGGTTCAGAAACTACAAGCTATCCTGAAACCCATGATGCTCAGACGATTAAAGGAAGATGTAGAAAAAAAGCTGGCTCCTAAGGAGGAAACTATAATTGAAGTAGAACTAACTAATATTCAGAAGAAATATTATCGAGCAATTTTGGAGAAAAATTTTGCTTTCTTATCCAAAGGAGCAGGGCAAGCAAATGTACCCAATCTGGTTAACACTATGATGGAACTCAGAAAGTGTTGTAATCACCCTTATCTCATCAAAGGTAAATGCATGATAAAGACTGATTTTTTTTTTTTAACTACTTTTGTACTTTTATTTAAAATATTTAAGAACTTTTGTTGTAATTCTTTGACATTTTCATCAGACTTGCCAAGGGTTGGATTAGGTGGAAGCATTTTTTTGATACATGTAAGGAAAAGTTGTGAGGCAGTTTCATATTTGAGGCCTGAAACGTGAACTTGTTGTTTTGTAGGATTTCACAGAACATCCAGAAGCAATTATCTTATGGAAATGTTACATCTCTTTAAAAGCAGTATGAAAAAAACTTCTAGAGCTAACTTTTAAAATTAATACTTCTTGCAAGTGATATGGTCTGTGTCAGTCTTCATTGCTTTTCTCACTTAGTTATAACTAACTTGGATGTTTTTCCTGCTTGCAAGCAAATACACTTTAAGCTCTTAAAGTTTTTGCTATGATTTCAATCATAGTGGGACTTCAGAAAAGGTCTTCAAAATACTGTTTTTAAGACTCATGTCCCATTTAAAATATCACAGAGACAAAAGGACTTGTGGTTTTTAGTTGGTTTTTTACACAACACTTGAGAACAAGTTGTATTTTTGTTTTGGCAATTTGGGGGGGTTCACCTCATTCTAGGTGTTTTTTCTGTGGTGTTCTGCTTAAAAACTTCAGACTTGTTTTCAAAGAGCGTAGAAATAGATGTTCTTGCTAGACTTTAGATCCGTCCAGAACTTTGTTCTGTCTCCAGCAGTGGCTAAGGGGGATATTTAGAGTACAAGCATTGATTTTTGGTAACTTAGTCTTGTATGTATACAGAGATATTTGTGTAGATACATCTATAGATACAGAAATATATTCTTTGATAGGTGCTGAAGAGAAAATCCTTGGAGAGTTTAAAGAAACGTATAGCCCAAGTGCTCCTGACTTCCATCTGCAAGCAATGATCCAGTCTGCTGGTAAATTGGTTCTTATTGATAAACTTCTTCCAAAAATGAAAGCAGGAGGCCACAAGGTTCTTATCTTCTCCCAAATGGTCCGCTGCCTTGATATTTTGGAGGATTACCTTATACATAAAAGGTAAAATATTGCATATTCTGTCTCCTGTAGTATATTGTTCTCAGTGGGCATATCTTTGAATGTTAGAGCAGGATTAATGATTACAGCCATACCAAAGATAGGATTTTTTTTTCCTAATCACTTGTAACTTGCTGCGTTCTTTGATGGCTTATTGTTTATTCACCAACAAATGAAAAACTTCAGAGAACAACTAAAGAGAGGTTGTTGAGTAAACCATGTGCCTTCAGTTTGTTACTTTTTCTATTAAACATTCTTCGATGTATGTACTGTTTATACATTGCCGATCAGAAACCAAGTAAGTTCAAGCTCARCGTTGCTCCTCCAAACCCCAGAAGCATGGAATGTGTTCCTTATTTACATTGTGTTGAACTTTGACCAGACAGGGGTAATGCAGCTCCTTACTCCCAACAGAATATAAGTACAAAATCGTGAACAACTGCAGGGTTGTTTTTATTAATGTAAAAATAAAAATGTGCTTCCTATTTTTCTGAAGTTATTACTGCTTTGAATTTTGCAGCAGAGCTGAATTGCCAGCCATAAAGCAGCTCCTTAGATTGGCTTTTGCTGTCACATACAATAGCACCCTTTGATTATACTGTTGACTCTACAGAAACTAAGAGCTTTATTTAAGCACGTGACTTAATACTATGCATAAAGCCTTAGCACATAAAATCTAACCTTAAACTTGGTTACAATCAGTAGTTGCTATACCAACCTGAAAAACTGTAAAAAGGCATAGTTCTGGTTGTTTTACTAGTCCATTTGTTGGAATGTACATACTGCTTTGAAGTGTATATTTGTCAGTGAACTACATAGTAATACAGAGTTACCATGTAAAACAAACAAACAAACAAACAAACAAAACCCCAGTAAAAATATCAGGCCTTTCTGCAGTGGATACTGGAATGTATATTGAAAATCATTAGTTGATTATATTAATACCTCTTTTTGTGATAATTTCATGTAACTTCTATGCTTCTATGGTTTTTGTTTCATAAAGCTATCTGTTTGAAACTTGAGAGCTCAAAAGTTTGTATGTTTTATTTTAATAGACTAATTTTAACTTCATAGTAGTACTTGTAATCAGTATGGAAAATACTCCTTTTTCTGTAACGATGTAACGTCTAGACTAGTGCGTCGTATCTACAGGTAGAATCTTCTGAAATCCATAGAAGCTGAAACTTGCTCTATGCTACCCTTTGATTAGAAGTGTTAGAGTGCACACATGATTAGACTTAATACTTAACAGAATTCGTGACTGTAGGAGATGGCTGCCTGCCAAAATGCCTGTGGTCCTGTGGATTATCTACTGTGCCATTTTATAGCTGATTAGAAGAAAAATGGTTGTGAAGCTTTTTGACTAGTAGATACACATTCAGCATCTTACTCCATTTACAACGTCCAGAAGTATTTGCTCCGTTCTTAAGCATTTCACTTGATTTCAGAAGTTTCATGGGAGTCTTTGTAATTATCAAAGGTAACAGAAATGACAGTTTTACTTCAGGCTTTTAAATTTGCTGGTTTTAGTTTAAGAAGCCCAGGATTCATTGATGCCTTGATAAAGACTGTTAGAGGTGCTGTCATGTCATTTTTGTTCCGTTTCTCTTAATCTTGACAGAATCAATACACAGTTTGTCCAGTGACAGCTCACCAAGTACTGCTTTCTGCTTATTACTTGGTTACCCCTAACATGTTCAGACAATTTGGTATATAATAGAAAAGTACACTGATCTGCTTCTGTGACCCTGGGCAGGGATCCAAGCATAATAGCACGTGAAAAACGTGTAAGTGCCCACATGGGACTTCATGGGTGTATTTTAATACAACTAAGTGCCATGGTAATACATGTTTCCTGTATGTATAATCAGGTACTTGCTTTAATGGACAAAGTTCAGAAGAACTTGTCTTAAAATACTCAGTGTTTGGACCTGCTGGTGTGTTTTAGTACTACAGATAACGCACGTTCTGTCGTGATTCCTCGTTAGGTTACCCACTGGTAATCAAAGTTAGTTTATATCACTTTTATTCACTGTAAAGAATAAATACGCAAGCAGGAGATCTGTTCTAATCTCCCTTTAAGTTATGAAAAATTTTGTAATGATTTGCGTGTGTGCATCTGTGGCAATTTCTAGGTACTTATATGAACGAATTGATGGGCGAGTACGAGGGAATCTCAGACAAGCTGCAATTGACCGGTTCAGCAAACCAGATTCCGATCGCTTTGTCTTCCTTCTGTGCACCAGAGCTGGTGGTTTGGGCATTAATTTGACTGCAGCAGATACATGTATAATTTTTGATTCTGACTGGAATCCTCAAAATGATCTGCAGGTAAATTTCTTTGAGCATAATAGAGAGACCTAAGAAGTCAAACCTGGTTGATATAAATTTGGTCACTTTGAATATTGTCTCTGTTTTGAACATGCATCATTTTAAAATGTTCAGGGTTTTTTAAGGCCTGTGTTTAATGTTTTTTGATTAATACTTTTTACTTGGATAGGAGAGGTCATCTGTGTTTGGCTTGATTCTAATTTTTTCTTTCAAATTGATTACTCTTTAAAAGCACAACACAAGTAAACTAAGTCAGTGAGCTGATAAAACCCTTAAGGTTTTCATGACACTATGAAACCGGGGGTTAGCTTTTGCATATACTGACTAATACAGGTTACAGAAATAGAGCTGTTCAGCTAAAACATATAGAAAAGGATTAATATGTTTTAAGAAACGATGAATTAATCAAATCTAGGAATTGGATGCTGAAATCGAATCCGTTCTCAAGTCGCAACTCCTTTACCGTTTGTATCTGGAGATCAGATAACTTACGAGCTAGCATGCCTTTTTATCTAGTGTTACTGCAAGAGAAATACCTTTCAGTAGCATTCAGCACAGCTCATTCATCTGCATTTTACTTACTACACTGTTTTTGGAAAACTGTTCACAATGTGGAAAATGTCTGGTAGCTTCCATTTACTTAAATGTGAATTGACTTCCTTTTGAGTTCACAATATTGTTTTTCAGATTGCGCTACAGCAGAAACAATTTCTTAAAAGAATTGTATCTTATTCATAGATAAGTCTAAATTCTTATTGCCATTCTCTCTTCCTTCAAAAGGCTCAAGCCCGTTGTCACAGGATTGGTCAGAACAAAGCGGTGAAGGTCTACAGACTGATAACGCGTAACTCCTATGAAAGGGAGATGTTTGACAGAGCAAGTCTGAAACTGGGGCTGGATAAGGCTGTCTTGCAGAGTATGAGTGGAAGAGAAAACAGTGTTGGTGGTGTATGTAGACTTATTTCTTGAAATAACTTTAATTTTGTTTTTGTAGTCATGTAGGAACTATTTTAAATGACAGAAACTACCATTTTTCTGTCGTTTGCATCTCTGTTATGTTTTCTGATGTGGACTAACAATACAGTTGACATAATTTTAAATGTAGTCAGTTACTCTAAATCTTTCACTATTTCTTGCCTCTTAATGTCTAAGGTAGATAATGTCAAAGTTAAAACAAGGAGAAAAGTTTCCCTTTGTTTCCTTATATCTTCTCATATTAATATAATGTGTTACTTTAATATGAGATTTATGTCTAGTATTAACAGGCAAGTTTTTTAAACTTCTGTTCATCACAGTGTCGAGAATAGCCAAAATRAAAAAGACACATACTTGTAAAAATGTACTGTAACCACATACAAATTACTTCAATTGGCAACTAGACTTTTCTCTTAGCTTTTAATAATCTAGATTTTAAGCTTATAAATCATAAGGCACAGTTAGGTTATATAGAAAGACTTTGGGGGATTTTTTTTTTTTTCTCAACTGTCTAAAACCTATTTTATTTGCTCAGATCCAACAACTCTCCAAAAAAGAAATAGAAGACTTGCTTCGAAGAGGTGCATATGGTGCCATTATGGATGAAGAAGATGAAGGCTCTAAATTCTGTGAGGAAGACATTGACCAAATTTTGCAGCGTCGTACTAAAACTATCACAATTGAATCAGAAGGAAGGGGCTCCACATTTGCTAAGGTGCAGAAGCAGCAAGTTGTTCTTTGACTGTATAGAGCTGTAAACGTAATTGAATGTTGTAAAGCTTATACTTTTTTTTGTTGTTGCATTTACTTTTAATTAATGTGTATGTTAGGTACATTTTTTGGCTTCTCATATCTATGTGCTTATATTAACATGTGCACATAGCAAAATCAGATTTGCACATACAGATTGACTAAATGCCAGATGCAAAGAGCATGCTTGAGCAAAGATGAGTAGTATGTGTGTGCTGCTTTTGAAAAGGCTAGGATTTGTGTGAGATATAATGGACTGCATTAACCAAGAATATTAAAACAGTTTTGTTCATAGATACATTTGTATTCACATCTGTTAAGAGCAGGGGAAAGTGTATATGAGACAATAATTAATAATATTAAAAACTGTCAGGCTTATTCTAAAAATGCCTACCCATATGATATATTTTGAACCTTCAGCTTTTTGGTAAGAGTTTGAAAAGCAGAGTGARAAAGCTCCTAAAATAGCAGGGGGTGGAGAGTATGTATATGTACATGGAGGGTGGCTGAGAATGTAAGGTCTTAGGTGTAGTAGTCTAGAATAAAACTGGACCGACACTTTGTAATTTTTGGTGGGTAAGAGAAAAACAGTAAAAACCTGTGCTGGAAAATTGGATGAAGAGAACAAAAAGTAAATTTGGACTCCTTAATTTCCAAAGCATGTGCAAATATGAATCTGAACAAATACAAATTCAGGTAAATTAAAAAATACCTAGCTAATTAAAAAAAAAAAAATCAAGCAGTATAACTGAGTTTGGAACATGGATACTTCATGAATGCAGTTGTGACAAAAAAAAAAAAAAAAAAAGACAAAGCAAAAGGAAAACTTTTAAATAATATAGATGTGTATTTATGATTTTTAAATAATTTGCTATTTCTAAATATACATTTATTTGGGCTCTCTTATATCTTGCTGATTATGGGTTAAATAAGAAATAGACTTCCAAAGAAGAGACAGGAAACCAATTAGGGAACATCATCATCACTGTCTTTATCAGAAGAGTTAGAAATTTTTATATGTATTTACTCTTTTCCCAAAAACAGTGTATCAGGGTTTCTTAAATGCCTTCTGAAATTAAGCTTGTTCCATGCTCTCAAGCTTTGATTGTTAGTAGTTTGAACACTCCTTTGAAATTTCCCTCAAGCGAGTACTTTTGCATGAGCTGAAATCCCCAAATGCTGATAAGCCTCTTCAAAAGATTCTATTTTCTTACATTCAAGTAATTTAAATTCAGACTTAGAAGCAGAAAAATCTTGCTGCTTAATGTTCTTCTCTCCTGATGGTGCCTAAAAGTTCATTAGATTTTTTTTCTGATATATTATGGATCTGATTTTAAAAAAATCAAGGGGGAGGAGGACTTTTGTGTTGCTTTGCACTGTAAGTAACTTCTAAAATCTTAACAGCTGCTTGGGAGATTTTTGATGAAGTAAAGTTATGCAGTCTTCACAGCACTGAGGCATTCAAACTCTACAAACTTTTGATGTATAATGTTGGTCAGATTTAGTTTTATTTATTACAGGCTAGTTTTGTTGCATCTGGAAACAGGACTGATATTTCACTAGATGATCCCAACTTCTGGCAGAAATGGGCCAAAAAAGCAGAAATAGATATAGATGCTATCAGTGGTAGAGTAAGTATTTCTCTCTTTTAATGCATGTTTTTTCACGTATGTACTTGCTGTTGTATTCCGAAATAGCACGTGTAGGATTTCTGGTACTTTTTTGATTAATGTTTCAACAAATCAGACTTTTTGTGCTGGTTAGTTTGTGCATGGGTAATGAGCCTGCTGATAGCTTTAGCATTTCCTAGCTTCCTGCTGTCCCAAAAGAGTGTGGGGGTTTTTGATTTTTGTCGAAGACCTGGAAGTGGTTGAAAGTGTGTAATTGTTCTGGTTGCCTTGTTTCTCTGTCTGTAAATCCTGGGCTGGAATCTGCAAAATAGCTGACTAAGAATTGTATCAATTTTATAATACTGGAAGTTGTGTCCTATACTTGAAGACATTGACATGCAGTTAGTTCTAAAAAGGTTTCAGTGCCCCTTTTTACTCACAGAGACTGCAGTGTAGTCTCTGTAAGTATTCAGCTCAGACGAGGTATTCAGTATTGTTTATAATTAATGTACTGGTATCATGGTATGAAACACATTTTTTGTTGCCTTAAACACCACAAAATGTTTTACTTGCTTTATGGGTGTTTACTGAGATGCCTTTACAAAATACCTGCTAATGACATTAGATAGAAATGGTTGTTTCTGAACTGAAGCCATCTGAAGAAAAACTTATCAGCTGTTTCTCTGATAAGGTTTGTTTGAAATTTTGCAGAACAGCCTGGTTATTGATACCCCAAGAATTAGGAAACAAACACGGCCCTTCAGTGCTACAAAAGATGAGCTGGCSGAGTTGTCTGAAGTGGAGAGTGAGGGTGATGATAAACCAAAACTCCGCAGACCTTGTGACCGTTCCAATGGATACGGAAGAACAGAGTGCTTTCGGGTGGAAAAAAACTTGCTGGTCTATGGGTATGGTATACATCCTTCTTCATTCTAGGAAGTTTTTAAAAAAATAGTATTGTTCCATGTACTAAATTGTATTTATGGAATAACTTTTAGCTATATGGGCAATAATCTGGTGTGTATATATAGAATTTATTTAGAACGTGAATTTATCGTGCACMCTGTATAAATCTTTCTGACAATTTGCAATTGAAGAAACATTAAAGAAGAGGTGAAAACCTTTCTTCGAAGGAGATTGGCATTTAAGATGGGCACTACACTACAGTAGTCTCTCTAAAAATCTTTACAGTAAGTGCTGCAGGCAGGCTCAAAACTCTGTAAATAAATAAATATCTGAAATAAAGGCTTGGGTAGGTGACTTGATGTTCATAATTGCAGAACATCTTGCACTCCATGAGGTGCTAATAGGAACTGAAAATCTAACCAGTTATTTTAAGCATACTTAAATCAGATATGTTGATTTGGAAATGAAATCTTAGGTCTTCTGTCACCCACCGTATAAGGTAAATGACTGCTTATCAGTGTGAGTTCCCRTCAGTTTTGTGTCTTAGAAGCCTAAAAGTGTCATCGGTGTTTTTTTGTAAACAGGCAAGTTTTGTTTAAAATTTTGTTTTAARCAGGTGGAGTTTTGTTGCAGATGTTACTTTCATATTTCCACTCAGTGGCTTAAGCTGAAGAAAAAAAGCAGAAAGCTAAATATTTTACAGAGAAATTCCCTTTTGTAACAGAAATCTGCGGACTACCAAAGTGTTTCACTTCKAAGTGCTGATTTGTGTTTTACTTTGGACTAGGTGGGGTCGATGGAGAGAAATCTTGTCACATGGTCGCTTCAAGAGACAGCTGAATGAACAGGATGTGGAGATAATTTGCCGAGCTCTATTAGCCTATTGCCTTGTTCACTACAGAGGGGATGAGAAAATAAAAAGTTTTATATGGGATCTCATTACCCCAACAGAGGATGGGCAAACACGAGAGTTACAGAATCACCTTGGTAAGGACTTATGTGTTTCTACAGTGAAATAGCTTCATGTACGTATGGCTGTGGTACTGGGATAAAAACAGCTAAAAATTCTCTCTGAATGCGTCCTACTTGAAATAAATGGAATTTATTCCAGAGACACAATTCAATTGATGGGAGAAGTGTCATTTCTGCTTTGCTTTGTATTTGATGGCTTACCCAAATGGATTGGTATACTCTGTAAACTTTGTTTTCATTTCAGTTCATAAGAACCTCTTCTGTTTCATAGTAGGTAACAACACACTCTCTTTCCCCTTCTCCTGCTTTGTCCTTAGCTGGTGAAATGTACTCCAGAGATGCTCTAAGAGACCAAAGAGGAAAAAAAAACCTCACRTCCAGAGGCTGTGATGCTAGTATTTTTTTCTGCACTGCAGGTCACAGTACTGGTATAGGATATAGGAACTGTAAGTGCAATGGGGATCTATACTTACCTGTTGCTGTTACTGTATTATATTTTAAATTATATAGGCTTATCAGCCCCTGTGCCTAGAGGAAGAAAAGGAAAAAAAGTGAAGACCCAGGCTAGCACTTTTGATATACACAAAGCAGAATGGCTTCGAAAATACAATCCAGAACATCTGTTGCAAGATGAAGGATACAAAAAGCACATAAAACACCATTGCAACAAGTAAGCAGTAGCTAAGTGTGAATGTCTTTCAGTGTTTATGTAAAGACTCTTTTTTTCTTCTAATTCCTCATTGTCTTARGAGACTTTAAAATACTTGTGGCACTATGAAGAAACAAGTTTTAATAGTGTTAGCTTGATTAGAATAAATAGGTTGCAGTGTATTAGGAGGTGAACCGAGTATTTCACATTTAAAATAATTCTGTTCTCTTTTTTAAAGAAACTGTTTGTGTCTGTACAGAGRAAGAGAGATGGATCTTGCTAGCATKTTCAGGGAGCCCTGTAGCAGCTAAAGGACTTAGAGTTTGGGAGTGCTTAGCAAAGAAGCTGAAAGCAYTGAAGTGGTGCCCCTCAATCTTATATGCTGTTTACCTGGCATGTTTTCTAGGCTTCTGAGAGTCTGAGCTACTTGTTATTTCATAGCCATGAATGAGCTTGTTCTAGATATATCATTTTTCTGTAGCAAAACTTGTCATACTCTGCTTGAAAACTTTGTACAGCTGTAGTCAAGAATTGAGATAAAGCATGGAGAAGTCATTGGGGTCATGCACCAAATTCGAAGTGAGAAGGAGTGAAAAGGTRATGTGAAAGATGTTCATTGTCAGCCCACTTGATTCTTTCTAAGGCAATCTTCTAAGTAGGAAAAGGCAAATGGCAGTTTATTCTTAGCAGTATTTTATGAAGCAAGTGAGGAGTGTTCTGCTGGCCCTGGTCTTTGTCTAGGATTTGAAAGAATTTTTGCAATGAAACGATTTGTAACAGCGATCTCAATAAAAAGCGTTAGGTGACCTGAATTGGAGGTTATCTCCTATTACAACTGAAGGAAGTATGTTTCAGGAAAATGACTTTGAAAGCTTTGTGATATTACAAAAGACAAAATAAAACCACCCACAACTATTGAAAGCTTTTAGAGTGCTAATATTTGTATTTCTTTTTTTCTTTGTTTAGGGTCTTGCTTCGAGTAAGAATGCTGTATTACCTAAAACAAGAAGTCATTGGTAACGAATTCCAAAAGGTGTTTGATGGAATTGATGCCAGGTGAACTATAGAGAAGTTTTTTTACTTGTTCATTTGAAATGTAAACTATCAAATGAAAATTCAGAAATCTTCTTAGACCTAAATAAGAAATGTTAAAACCAAATACTTGTATCCTTAGGCTGTGAGAAAAATGTTTTTGTATACTCTTCCTTTACTAAACATTTTGTATCAACTTGGCATGAGGAAGTCCTCATTCTATTTATGAGTCTAGCTATATAAAGTAAAATTATTTAAGTCAAATTCACTCACCTTTTCAGTCTAAGATAGAATTATATACTTTGCATTCGAACTGGTGGGTTTTTCCTGCCTCTCTATGCACACTTGGTTATGTGCTGCATATTCCATTAATGATTATTTTTTTTTTAATGAAAGTATTGCCTTTTGGAAATTCTTGAGCTCACTGCTACAGGAACTTGTGGTGGATAGAAAGTTTTAATTTGATTCAGAAAGCTGTTCTAAACAATTATGGAAGAACAGTCCATCTCGTRCTATTAAACATAAAAGCAGATAATCCTTGGTTTGCTAAGTTTTGCAAGCACAAACCACTATGAATTGGCAGAGTTTACTGAGAGAGGAAGAATATTGTATACTGGTTCTGCTTTCATATTCTTTCYGTGTTACTGGTCTCTGTCAAATACAGAATGTCAAGCTGTCTGGGTGTTTTGTATTGCTGTTTTTAGAGTCTTATTGAACGCAGAGGTAAAAAATTGTATGCCTCAGTTTCTTTAGGTTATCAAAATTATTCTTAATGATAAATTAATATTGTGTGGCTTATGTAACTTAGTAGCGTAACCATCCGCTTTTTAACTGTTACTTACTATTAAATAAGMAAGTGCATTAAAAAATTAAGATTTTCATCCTATAACTCTTTACAAAGTTCAGAATAACCTTGGAATTAGTCTGCTAGACATGGAATGTTGTATATTTGTGCTTGAAGAGAGAAGTTTAAAAATCCCACATAAAGTACAAACGTACAAAGAGAAAATAAAAATTTATTTCTTCCTCTGGATATTATTGATGTTGGTGTGCTGTTGGTGATTCTCCRTAGTGAAATTGATGTTTGGGTCCCTGAGCCAGATCACTCTGAAGTTCCTGCTGAGTGGTGGGATGCAGATGCAGATAAATCCCTTCTAATTGGAGTTTTTAAACATGGTGAGTAATATGGATGACTATGTATGTACTTCTCCACCCCTCAATATAAACACCCTACACTCAATTTTTTTTTATAGCTTACTCTGAAAGTTGAATTTGTACCTCTGTTTTTTTTTTCCTTTATAGGTTATGAAAAATACAACACTATCAGAGCAGACCCAGCGCTGTGCTTCCTGGAAAGGGTTGGCAAGCCAGATGAGAAAGCAGTTGCTGCCGAACAGAGAGCAAATGATTATATTGATGGGTATGAGCGCTCAGAAGTGGGCATGAATGTTTCGGGGCCTTAAAGTAAACGAGACTGAATTTATATGTTGTCCTTTATTCTCTTAACTGGTTTTATACTAGTTTGATGTCATTGTCATTGTTGTGAAGAAGACCACTTTGATTTTACTCCCACAGAGTGGAAAAGAGTTAGGAACAGTGTAACAGAACCATTGAAGTTTGGGATTTYGCAGTTAAAGGAAAAATGCAGCAACTTGTTAACAAGGACTCTACCTTGTGTTGCTGTATCAGAAATATTACTTAGACAAGTGCAAAAGCCTTCAGAGGCGGAGTACTACAGACCTATTTAACTTGATTTCAGGTCAGTCAGCTTGGTGTATTAGTCTTGTGTAGCTAACCAGTGACCCCAGTAGGTCAATTTGAGTATCACTGAAATTGAGTATCACTGAAATTGCTGAAAGCGAGAACTGCTTTTATTCATTGCTTCATCAGTGAGGTTAGCAGCTGTGGTCATAAAGAACACCTTTGAATGAGTTAGTGAACTGGGGGGGCCAGGATTCAAGCCATGAAATTTCCCTCGTTTCAAAYAGAAAATTAAATTCAGTATATCTRAGTAAATTTAAATGAGTTTTGCTTAGTTGAAAACAGTGTAAGGACTTCTGAAATATTACTAAGATGGGTTCTTTTGTGTTGAAATTTTAACAGGGATGTAGAAGATCCAGAATATAAACCAGCACCAGCAATGTTTAAGGATGACATAGAGGTATAGTAGGCAYCTATTAATATCTCCTTTTAACACACTTAGAATGTAATACTTCCACCTTTTTGTTGAGCAAATTATTACCTTTTTCTATATCCCTCTAAATTGATAGAACTTATTCCATGTGTTTCTRCAGTTGTGTGGCCAGGGGAGGAATGGGAGGGAATTGGTGTATAATTCTGTTGTATGCCTTGTTAGCCATTTGTCCAAAATACATGTTACTCTGGTTCTTTGTCATATTCATAAATTGTCTGCAAGATTGAAGTTTAACCAAAATCTCTGGAGAGGGCTACATTTTTAATTTTGCTTCACTTCTGTTTTTCTACAGGATGATGTTTCATCCCCAGGTGATCTAGTAATAGCAGATGGAGGTAAATACATAAAACTTCAAATCTGAGCCAATTCAATCTATTTTGAATTGTTTAGTTTTCTTGACTCTTGGCTAAAATGTATTTAGATTGCCTAGTGTAGAACCATATGCACCAGYAATGATTAGCTTCTTTATTTTTCCTGTGACTTTGTTTTAATATAGATGGACAAATGATGGAAGGAGACAAAATCTATTGGCCCACTCAGTCTGCCTTAACAACACGTCTTCGCCGCCTAATAACAGCTTATCAACGAACAAGTAAAAATAGGCAGGCCCAGCAGATCCAGCCAGCATTCCCAATACAAACCAGTATGATGCAGCCTCCATATGAAGAAGCTGCTCTAAATCCAAAGATGGCTGCTAAGATTGAAAGACAGCAAAGGTATGTGCAGCATGCAAATACACATTTTTAATACATCCTTATGTAAAAATACTGAAGAAATAATAATTGCTAGCTGCRTGAAATAGTGAAGAAAATGACAGAATTTCCAATTTTTTTCTTGCTGATCAAGATGGACGAGAAGAGAAGAAGCTGACTTYTACAGAGTTGTGTCCACATTTGGAGTGGTGTTTGATCCTGAAAGGGGACGATTTGATTGGACCAAATTTAGAGCAATGGCTAGACTACATAAGAAAACTGATGAGAGCTTAGAGAAGTACTTGTATGCATTTATGTCAATGTGCCGGAGAGTCTGTCGTCTGCCCTCGAAAGAAGGTGGGTGTATATATTTTTACTTTTATTTTTATCTTTAATTTCCGTTGCCAGCGCTTATTTGAAAAGGTTTTTCTTTCATGTGTTCCAAAATAAGAATGGGGGAGAAGGAAATAAGGAAACATGCTAAATGTAAAATTGAAAGCTTGTAATGGGGAGACGTACATTAACTGATTAAAGCCATCTACTTTTAGTATTGATTTGCAGTGGTTTTTTTTTTTTTTTGCCAGATTCTTACCTTTGTTTTGTTTTAMTACAGAACTCGTAGACCCAAACATTTTTATCCAACCAATTACAGAGGAGCGTGCTTCTCGGACTTTGTATCGCATTGAACTCCTAAGGAAAGTGCGAGAACAGGCTCTTAGACACCCACAGTTGTTCGAACGACTGAAACTATGCCAGCCAAACCCAGACTTACCTGTCTGGTGGGAGTGTGGGACTCACGACAGGGATTTACTTATTGGAGCTGCCAAACATGGAGTTAGCAGGACAGATTATCATATTCTTCGTGATCCTGAACTCTCATTTATGTCTGCCCAGAGGAACTATAATCAAAATAAAGTTGCACTCTCAAGGACTTCTACTCCACTCTTGCATCAGTACCAGATGGCATTATCTACTTCTCCTCTTACACCTCAGTCGAGATTGTCAGATGCTAAAGTGARTGCTTTTGAGGATACAAAAGCTAAAAATGAAAATCTGAAAGAGGACCCTCAGTCTTCTGAAGAAGAATCTATGTCTACAGAGGAGACACAGACAATAATGAAATCTGAACCTTTGAGTCCGAAAAGTGGCACACCAATACAAAATACAGACCACAAACCTAGTGTGAAGACTGAAACAGACAGGCGCATGGTGGCAGCAAGGACAGAGCCTCTGACTCCAAACCCAGCTTCCAAAAAACAGAGAGTCAGCAAAAGGGGATCTGACTCCAGCTCTGACTCAGACTCTGACTCAGATAGATCATCCTGTTCTTCCAGGTCATCWTCTTCATCCTCTTCATCTTCTTCATCTTGTTCACACTCTCGATCAGGCTCGAGCTCTTCATCATCTTCATCTTGTTCTTCAGCATCTTCATCCTCATCCTCATCATCCTCATCATCGTCATCGTCATCATCATCGTCGTCTGAAGAGAGTGATAGTGATGAAGAGGAGGCACAAAAACGTGGTATGTGTGTAGTCTTATTTCTGCAGTATAACTCTTAAACTGAACAAGTTTATTCTTAATGGAAAAATGTCTGGAAAAGGATATTAAATCCCACAAGAAGTAAACTTAAACATATTTTCTTGATTCTTAAGTGAGTTGTAAGAATTTCAGGGATACAGCATTTTCTTTGCTTCGTATCGGCACCTTGGATGAGGTAGTTGGGATTTGTTGACTGATTCCCTAAGCAAGCTTACTGTGCACGTGGTTCACATGTGGGAGGAGACTTGAAGGGCTAGGATTGTCTGGAAATATAGTGTGTGTGTGTATTCCCTACTACTGGTTCTTTTTCTTCCTAAATCTAGAGATTCTTTTGGCTTCCCTGTTGGCTTTTTTTTTCTTGCTCACCTGTCTTTGTAGCTTCCTCATTGTGCTTTCATGAAATCTGCAAGCTTCCTTCTGTCCAAGCTATAGAGTAATGTAAGCTGCTTTTTCTTGTGAACTGGAGGTGGGCAAGCAGTGTACTTGTACTAAAAATTTTCAAACACTTAAAAATACATACCTGAAAAGACTGAGACCATTTTAGAGCGTAGGACCAAATAACACAGAGACAGTTTTGAAAGCTTCAAAATAGAAGCAAAAGCCTCTGATCAGTGGAGTGATTTAAAATTTCTAATAAACCAACCAATCATTATTTAATACATTCCTTATTTTGATACTATGAAGTGTCCTCTACTCTTGCCCCATTGAAACTCAGAATGTGAAAACATTTCTCTACTGTGTGATAACAAATGGTAATAGAAAAAGGAAGGGGATGAAGTTAGGCAGTGGGATTACAGCTTAAGTAAATAAGCTATTTTTTTCCAATACCTCAGGGAAAAAGGCATTGTGTTAATCAGATGGATCCTCTTGTYTGTGGAAATGACAAATGGAAACCATAGGGTTAATTTACTGGGAAAATGACTACTGGGCAAGTAAAATGCCACTTAAACAAAATGATTAAGATGCTGCTGCCTGTAGCAGTGGAAGGACATTTTCAGAGGAAACAGTTGTATGCAAACATGAAAACAGTGAGAGAAAAGGAATGCTTATATGACATAAATATTTAGATATAGACGGTAGATACTATAACATGTGCTGCAAGTCCAAATACTAGGCTTGCTTTTTGCCAGCTCAATCTGTTTAGGCAAGTAATTGTGCCATCCTCAGATAGCAAAATCTTGTAAATCAGTCAGCCTTTCTTTTTGTGGCTATTTTGCTGTAAGTTGGCRTTAAAGAGATTGGTAAATGCTGGAAAATTCTGTTAACTTCATCTGCATTTTAATTTTAAGCACAGGTTTTATTTTGTATGTTGTACAATCATCATGGATCTTTGACAAAGACAAATTTGAGTTCTGTAGAATTGTCCCTCAGTACTCTTACTCGTTGTGCTGATGTAGTATTTACCTTCTCAGGCAGGGCCTTTGTTTTTCTTTTCCTTTTTTTTTTTTTTTTTTTTTTTTTTTTTTTTTTTTTTTTTTTTTTTTTTTTTTTTTTTTTTTTTTATTTTAGTCACAAAGCAAAATCTAACAGGAAAAT
>JASVER010000007.1:3380467-3426725 GCA_030449065.1 Oceanodroma leucorhoa | reverse complement strand
GTTGGTGTCTGGATGGAGGCAAAAGTAATAATAATAATGAGGAGAGAAGTATAACAAAGTCAGAGGCCACACTGGAAGGATACTAGAATAAAATCCTCTGTGCTTAAAATTTAAAAAATTAAATGATGCAGACACATGTGTTCAAGATGTGGAACATCCAGCATTCCATCCAGTAAATTAAATGACATGTTTTTTTAAAGTAGTATCCCAATAGATTTGCCATGTTCTGGTGATAGACAGCTTTGGTTTCAATTTAGTTCTATATTTTAGTGCATGTTGGCTTAAGGACTGTGTCAGATGACTCCGAAGCGTGTCTGTTTTCAAATAGCTGTATGTTTCACAGGTTAAGCTCTTGAAATATTAACAGGAATAKATGTGGAATTTACATGCCTAGAAAAAGATCAGCAGTCATCCTGAAAAACCTAACAGATTAATTCTTCAGTTTAGCTTTGTGTTTGGACTCCCTCTAAACATTGTTCTGTGTGGTTTGTTCACCTAAACCTCTTACAATGAGTGTTTAACTTCTTTACAACATCAAATGATATTAGTGGTTTTATTTAGCAGAAGGAACCCCGCATATAAAGGCATATGATGAAGAGAGTGTAGCCTCTCTGAGTACAACACAAGATGAGACGCAAGACAGTTTCCAGATGAACAATGGGACACCAAATTCCAGTTATCTCCTACAGGGTGGATACATGTTGGCTGCATCCTACTGGCCAAAGGCAAGTTTATAATACTACTTTGAAAACGGAAGTTGTAAGGGAAGGTGGGCTGTGACATTAGTATTCAATTAAATATGTTAAAACCATACCACTGAGTTGTAGGGAGATCTTGGAAAAAAACCCAGAGTTTTGTTCGTGGTAAATTATAGTAAAATTATGACGAAGCATTTTATCAGTTGTATAGCTATATCTGCAAAAGAGAGAATGTTCACGTAGGAAACAAAACTTTAAAGGAAGCATATTTAAGATGAAGATGAAATAATTTATCAGGTATTTGGATGATCTTAAGTCAGTGAGAGGAATTGTTTAGAGTAGTCCAAAAGACTGTAAAAAATGAAACACAGCAAAAAAACGGTTAAGCTAAATATTAGAAAAACTTTATTAATAGTAGTAGGACTCCTTCAGCTACATTGCAAAATCCTGTYGTGTTAAATTATAGACTGGCTGAAGCACTGGTGTAATACAACTTTTATGTTAAAATTTAACTATATGATTCCGTATGTGAATTAGTAAAATTAGTGGCATTCTAAATTATGCTTTGAAAAGATAATAACACTAAGTGACTGGAAGTTAATCTTGTTTGAGATAAATACTGAATATTTTTAAGCTCTGTAGTCATATCTGAATTTCTATGGCTGACATAGCTTGGAAGACCACGGAGCAGTTTTTTACACTTTCAATACCTAGCTTATTAAGAAGATGAATCAAAAATTGTAAATTGCTGGAATACCTGTTCACTGCATAAACTTTAATTGTGATATATTTTTTGATAGGTTTCTTTCCTGACTTATAAGCAAAATGAAACTGACTTGGACATTTTTTAAGTGTAGGAAAGCCCATGTGATGTTAACTTTTGTGACAGATTTTTTTGAGGCTTATATTTTTCAACAGTTCTAAAGAAATTTTAGCATGTTTTAGCATGTTTAATGTGTTGCTAGGCATATGCTATATAAAAAAAATACACTGGCTTTTTTATAAGAAAATGTAATTTCAAAATCTCCTTCTGTGGAACAGGCATGAGTTGCAAATCAGCTTGAAAATTCAGAGCCAGAATACAAGCCTGTAATGAAGGAAAAGTTTCAAGGTCAGGCAGTTGAGGAAAGTGAAAAGCAGGGTAACGCAGGAGACAAAAAGGGTGATGAAACAGGGGAAATAGATGTAGAATCTGAACTTTCAGGAGCTTTTAGKTTTTKTTACTTTTGCTCCTGGAAGATGCAYTTAAATCTAAACACTACTTTTCCCAATCCCTGAACGTTCGTTTTGAGAAGGGGGAGCATAACTTCCATGTCACAGGTGCTTGACAGTTTGTGAAAAATGGCATTCAGAGTGTACAAAATCAGACTTTTTTAAATATACAGAAGGGTCTTGAACTTGGCAAAAAATATTTGCTTACGGAAGATGTAATTTTAGCATTCACATTTTTTATTTACAAGTAACTGCACTCTGAAAGTATCAGAAAACTTGGTAGTTTCTGGAGTCTACATGTACTTAGMTGAGTTTATTAGGACTCGAGATCTATGTATTACGCGGATGTGTTAAGTCAAATCTGTGTTTGGTGTCTAAGAATGTGAATGAGGAATAACATGGTTTCAAAAGCTAAAATGAGATGTGAATAAAAGTCTGTAGATTTAGTTTTATAAATGCTGTTTGCCAGTTACGTTATGGTGCTGCCCACAGGTTAGGACCCTGCTACCATTGAGTCAAAGCCAGACCCACAAATACTGCTTTGGTAGTTACCATACCTTTCCTTTAAAAATTAGTGAGAGAATGTGTTTCAAGCATTTGCAGGCCCCAGACCCTGTGTAGGTGAGATTGCATATTTGTTTACAGGTGGTGAAATTAAGTACAGAGCAGGCTTTCACAAAGTTTTACAGGAAATCTGTACAAATCCAGGAACTTAGAAATCTTTTAGGTCCAAGTCCAGTGATTAACAATTTTGTCATTTCTCTTCTTTTTGGAATTAGAAGATAATACATAAATGTAATGTGTACAGTGTTGGTAAGCATTACTCTTACAAAAATATTTTCTCTGTTTTTTAGGATCGAGTCATGATTAATCGACTTGATAGCATTTGTCAAACAGTGTTGAAAGGTAAATGGCCTTCAGCAAGAAGGAGCTATGACAGCAATACGGTGGCATCTTTCTACACAACCAAACTTCTGGATAGCCCAGGTGCAGCTGCAGATTACAGTGAGCCCAGCGCACCAACACCCCCTCTTGCAGGTGTTAAAGAAGAATATGATCAATCACCACAGATGTCAAAGGTGAAGAAGCATGTACGAGAAAAGGAGTTTACAGTGAAAATCAATGACGTATGTTTATTTTTATTGCCCTAGGACCTGATTGCGATTGCGGTGTGCGGCATGCTTTACCTGCAAGTGGCTGCCTGCTCTCACTCTCACTTCCTTCACACACTTGTTTGTGGGTATTTGGGTCTGCTGCTTCTGGGCGTTGAGTGTTTGGGGTTTGGGTTTGGTTTTTTGGAGGTTTTTTTGTTTGTTTTCTTTTTAATTTGCATAAGCCACTGGAAGGAATCACTGTTATTTCTCTCTCTGAACCGAAATTTTGCCGTTCTGGTGCTTCCTCAGACAGCTTGTTTTATGCTGTTTCTAAGAAACCTGGTTAGTAAAAAAAAGGTATTTCTGTTGTTTGGCTTTTTTTGAACATTTCAGCATGTCCTATCCAGCAAGCACTTCAGTATTTCATGGCCTTTTGGAGGGTTACAGGTCAATTTCCCGGTTTAAATGCAGGCTAGAAGCTTCAAACGTTTTTCGTATCTGTAGTTAGAGACCTGTTGGTAGCATGTAAAAATGTATGAAAATTTCCTGTTGTAGTTGGGTTTGGCATTTCTTTAGGACTAGATTAGGGAGCTAGGCAGCTGTTCAGTGTCTGGATTTTTCAGTTAAGATAGTAGATAATTTAAAATTTATATTCATAGAAGCAGTTCCATGAAATTTCTGTTCAGATTTTTTTACATGGAAGAGAAACAAGACTTATTTTAAGGTCTAAGTCTAATACAATGTTTTCATTCTTCCTCAACTATTCTGGAGTAACTGTTTGTCTGTGAGAATCCTGATTATGAAGTAGTCATGTCTGCTTCAGAAGAGACTCTTCTAACCCTGGGATTTATTTAACAGGAAGGTGGTTTGAAATTGACTTTTCAGAAGCAGGGACTGTCTCAGAAAAGGCCATTTGAAAGCGAGGAAGGTGCATTGGGACAGCAGCAATACCTGGCTCGGCTACGTGAACTCCAGAATGCTTCAGAAACCAGCCTTGTCAACTTCCCAAAATCACTTCCTGAATCAGGTACATAAAATGTCAGAGGGCATAAGAGCTAGTAATAAATATTTTTTCTGGGTTCTTCTGTTGATCTCCACGTATAGGCAGTGGAGAGAGGTATTTACAATGTTATTTGTTGTAAACTGCAGTCTGGAGGAATTCACTCCAGTGTGCTGGGGAAAAAGGTGAGGCATGAGGTTGAACCACATAAATACACTCTCACAGTGTCAGTTACTGTAATGTTCATTTATTAGGAGGATGCCATTATCCATTATAAACACCCCCACAAGAAGATTTTAATAATTATAAAGTGCATCACGCTACACTGACAGTTTAAATCAGAAATTATTGTGGCTAGTTTATAAGTAAAGATTAAGAGGTCCAGATTTATGCCTGTGTTMATTTGCACTCTATATTCTTTCCTGCGTCTCATGTAAAGAAACAGTGGAGGACAACAGTCTAGAATCAATTTTTTGGCTTATAGCCAAGAACTTACAGCTTATTTTCATAAAAAATAACAGTAGGTGTATACTGACAAATAAAAATGAGCCTAAAGTAAGCAGTTAAAATTTGGATTAAAATATTTGAGATTATTAGAATTGGGTGCTTGATTTAGGCCAGCTTCTGATTAAATGACTGTAATTCATTGAGATTGCATACATACACAGTTGAGAACTCATTTCCTTTAAAAAAATACTACCCTTCCCTTGCACTTTGTAGTTTCTTGTTCTTTTGCAACATACCATTAAGGTCTTGTTATAAACATTTATTTAGGGATGTCTGCCTCTGAGTGTGTATGATGTCAGCAGTTTTTAACAGCTCTCCTCACTGTACAGGTTTATTTGAAGGGGGTAGGGGACAGTAATAGGAAACTTTCATAGCAGAGTGGCTTTTCAGAGCCTGATACTAAGTGTTTTAAACAGTTATAAAACAACAGGCAATTTCTTTTAGATACTACATGTAGAAATTATATGCACTTGCATTATTTCAAGTAATTTTATTTCCTTTTTTTATTCAGACATGTTTCTTGTTATAAACAGCTCAAGCATCGGACACTAATTTTATTGCATCATTAATTAGGTACTTCCAGTCATTTAACAGCCAGTGCCAATGGGGTCATAGTTGACAGTCAGCCTGTAGTCAAAAAGAGAAGAGGAAGAAGGAAGAATGTGGAGGGAGTTGATGTCCTCTTTATAAATAGAAATAAACAGCCCAATCATGTAAGTAAACTTGATTTTATATCCAAAAACAAGCTCCAAATTACTGTTAATCCCTTAACTGAGCATAACCAGCTGTCAACATACAACAAAAACATTATTATTCAAAACTGTTGGTTGGATTTTTTTTCTTAAATTGTTCACTGACAGTTTATGAGTACACAAACTGGTAGAGTTTTACTAAATATTAGATATATTCAATATTGAGAACTATTTTTAAAAAGTAAGTTTAATTCTAGTTTTGATGAACTGTAATTAACAATGTATTATTAAAAACTTGATATTTGACCTAGCAACACTTTCTGACATCCTTTGCTGTAACATCTGTTACAGGACCTGATTGTAGCGTGACTTAAAGGGAGCTATCTTTATGGCATGAGTAATCTCACTGAGTCCTTGAGTATGTGCATAATGATCTGCAGGACTGTGGCCTTCATTGTATCATACATGAAATAATTGTGATAGTTTGTTTTCTGTGGAGAACTTAGTCAAATGTTTTGAATTTCTCCAGGTTAACCCAGGTATTAACTCCTGTCAAGTTGCTGCAGGAATAAACCCAGCAGTCACTTACACGCAGTCCCAAGGCATGCTTGATGCAGAGAGTCCAGTTCCTGTTATTAACCTAAAAGATGGAACAAGACTTGCAGGTGATGATGCCCCCAAAAGAAAAGATTTAGAAAGGTGGCTTAAAGAACATCCTGGATATGTTGAAGACTCAGGAGCTTGTATTCCTGTGAGTATTCGTTTCAGCTCTGTTGTAGCTAAATAGTAAAATATTTCTCATAAAATGTATGTGAGTTTGTATTCTATGTTACATGGAATTATTCTTTCTTTGTTCTTCTGTTTTGTTTAGGAAAAGGATAATGTCTGTTTCTTTTTACATAATTTGAGCTCTGCAAGCCTTCYTTTTCCCTCACAAGTGTAATCGCCAAGAAAAGCAATAGTAAACAAAGACATTTGATCTTTGTCTGATTTCACCTAGGATTGAAAAAAATCTAAGAGAAGAAAACTCATATTACCATGATACTGATGATGGGYGCTGAAAATGTGTAACAGCATATTTAGTGATGTGAAAGAGTATTAAAGACYTTACTGTGGGATGTATCTCATACCTACAATACAGTGCTATGGTAGTGATGTTTGTGTGGGTATGATGTTCTCATTTTACCTCTGAATTTGAGATTTGTTAACGTTGAACAGAATGTAAGACAAACATATTTATGACGTCTGGAATAACAACCTTATTTCTCCGTAAAGATGTTACAATGCAAAATCGTAGGAACATTYCTGACAGTTAAAGCACTGTTGAAAACTGAAAAATTATTAAAACAAAACAATGGGTAGAGGCATCAGAGAGAGGATCTAGGGCTGTCTTGCTGGGCTGCTTATTATATGATTGTGATTAGTTAAGTTAGTATTGTTACTAAAATATTTCAGAAATCGAAGATGACTTCAGATGAATGCCTGATTCCAGAGAATGCTCAGATCTCTTACCATTTTTTAAACAGTTATATCAGAAGGATAATTGGCTTTTTAATTCCTTTATAACAGAGGATGCAGCTGCACGATGGGAGGCCCAAACAAAAAAGACACCGTTGTCGAAACCCTAATAAACTGGACGTTAATAGTTTGACTGGTGAAGAACGTGTTCAGCTCATAAATAGAAGAAATGCAAGAAAGGTATTCATATTACTGTTTCCATTCCAATATTCCCCAAGTGAGAAGTTACCTGAAATGAAGAACTCTAATATTACACTTGCTAAAATACTGTGTACAAATGAAAGGTTTTTGTTTTAAGGTTTTGGCACAGAGCAAGAAAGTCAATGACAATCTTCTAATAAACATTTTGCAACTATGGAAATATGTAAGAGATGGCTAGAAACAACCTGTGGTTTATGTTCAGATAGAATTGAACACTCTATATTGCAATATTTGTGCCATTGACTAATACAGAGGCATGGCCACTGAAATACATGTTGTTCTGATCAAAGTAGCAGTATTCTCRTAAGTTCTAAATTTTGTGTACATCTCATTACTACTTTTGACATGATTAAAATTACATTGGTAGTGCATCCTGCATAGAAACTTGTCCATTGGAATTGCTTAAATCCTGTGTACTGGATTATTTTGCGTTTTCCTTTTTTCAGTTATCTCTGGCATTTGACCTTTATGGTTCACCAGTATATATCCATTGTTAATCACATGGCGAGGTTAAACAGTAGTGTAACAGGGGTTGCAAAAGTAGAAGGGGGATTCTTGTATAAAATCCYAACAGTGGAAGATGGGAGACCAGGTGTTGAATTCAAGCTTTTGGACAGGTGATCAAAGTTTAGGRAAGGCATAATGCCTTTGAATAGGCTTTGGGGAAGGCTAAAAGGCAATATTCAAGAAAAGCGTGCAGAACATTACTGTTGTTTATTGAACAAATTTGGACAGATGTGTGGGATGGTGTCTTTGAATGTCGGTGTAGTACCAGAGCAGCAGTCCAGTGGGAGTCTTTGAGGTATTGTGTCAGTGTATGGAGCATTTTCTCTGGTGATACTGCTAGCTTTTCTTTCTGTTAGAGGRCAGTTGCAAGGAAAGCAGGAAGTTTTTTTTATGCTGCTATATTAAGGTCAGAAGCTTTTTGCATCTGTAGAGGAGAGTGAGGCAGAATTTGAGTGTCTTTAATCTCTTTAGTGCATTGAGATGACAGCTCTAAAGAGGAACCTGTATGGTTGCTAGTCTCTTGAAAAACAGACCCTTGGCTGCTTTACAGTAAGCCATGCCCTGAGGAATCTTTTCAAAGTGAGAGATTTGATCTGTGCTTGCTGTAAAAGCCTGTGTTTTCATGATGGCTTTTTTCCTCTTAATAAATTTTCACACCATAGTTGAGACTCTCTTCTGTTACTTTAACCTCAGTTTTCTGATTTATAACCTGTCTCCAACTTCTCTGCATCACCAAACTCTTTGTCTCATTTTCTTTTTTAGTTCAGTTATATATTTAGTAGCAGGGAGTGAGGGGACCAAAAGTAGCCTAGAAAATGTGAGTTTAAGTTGCAGTTTATAGAGAAAGTTGAGCAGAAACTGGAATTCTTTTTCCTTTCTTCTTTCTACCATTTCTTCTTTCTTCCTGGATATGAATAATACTTCTGATTAATTTGAAAGCTTACTTTCCTGCTTTTATGATTTTTATTAGGACATGCTAACAATCTTAACTTGGCCTTTTTCGCATGAAAAAAATACAAAAAATAATTTCACAAGAGAAGAAGAGCCTCTTAATGGAAGTATTTTTAGAAGTTGACTGCGATGATAGGACTTATTTATTGGATAAAGGAAAAGTTTAACAAGATTGTAGTTACAGCCTTCTTGGTAATACTTGGACCACTTGTTCTCTATTCATGTGGTTGCTCTTCCATTCATTGCGTGTCTAAATAAACTCTGATATTAAACATTAGTAGGAATGTCAGATATTGAAGTTGCAAAGTACGTATTTAATAGATGAGTTTGAGTTTAGTACATTTAGAACAAATCAAGAGTATCTTTCATRTACCACCAGGAATCAGTCAAAAGCTATATCATACTTGCTGGTAATTTAAAGTGAGACTTTATTTGTATTGTTCTATATAAAAGGCAAAAATTAAACAGTGTCAGGTATGAATGTTGCCTTTTCTTATYGAATGAGAAGTATTTCCTGACTTCTATCTTCTGCTTCTCAGGTAGGAGGTGCGTTTGCTCCCCCCCTGAAGGATTTGTGCAGGTTCTTGAAAGAAAATCCAGAGTATGGAGTGGCTCCTGAGTGGGGAGAAGTTGTAAAACAATCTGTGAGTATTTGCAGAATAAGATAACCATGATGTGTAATGTATCTTAAAAACAAACATGGCAAACAGGAAAAAAAAAAAGGCATGCCAGAAGGCATACTTTCCATTTCTGGTGTTATATTAAACGCGAAGTGTGAGTCAGTGTTAGCTCATTTTTTCTGCCAGCTCAGTTCCCTAAACTGGTTTGCTGGCACACCTGTGAGTAGGAGGAAGAGGGGGACAGTGGCTAGCAAACCCAAATTAGAGATTTGGTTGAAGGTGCTGTAATACTATGACTTTTTCATCTCATAAATGTAGCCTTGAAGGTTTTCAGGAAAGGTATTAGCCCACAGAATATTTTCTTATTCTTAAAGTTACAGTTAGGAAGATAAATACAATTTTAAATATTTATTTTACTTTTTAATTGATGAACTTTCAGTGTGCACCTTTAAGAAATTACTATCCTCAATCAAAGTGTAAATCCAGTATTAATATAGCTATTTTCTACTACTTAGAATTTCTGTTTTCTATTTCTTAGAGGTTTTCTTCTTAGCTAAAAACTAGTGTTGAGATTTCAGTGGAGGGAATGAGGTTAATATATTTTTAGCAGTAGGTCTGCACTACACCTTCAGTGTTGCCCTTCTGTATGGATTACCAACCAAGTTAGTGATAAGAGTACTACGTTCTCAGAGCACGAGTTCCGAATTCCTCTAGTTGTATTAGGCTAGTTTAAATTAGAGATATTTGCTGGGGAAAAAAAGGCTATTGTAGTATGGAGATGAGTAAYGGTTGATCTTATGATTGCCATTTTTAAGAGGAATTTTCAAGACAGTGCATTTCAAAGAGAATAATATTAGTGTCCATTGCAATTCTTTCTTCTTCATTAGGTAGGAGGGCTTACAGGGTGAAGGAATACTGTGCAAGCCCTAAAAAGAAGTGCTCTGAATTTCATTTTAATTGAACTTGAGTCTCTACTGTTTATTCTTAAGTTTATGGATGAGGTAAAATATGAGGACGTTAAACAGACACTAGCAGTAGTAAAAAGGGCTTGGAGATTGTTGGTCTGTGTGCAATTACACATTTATACTTAACTTTAAATTTAGGGGTTTTTTTTTAATTTAACTGTCAAAGGATTGGAATGTGGTAATRTTGCAAAGCAATGCTGGTTTAGATCTTAAATTGAGATTGCTCCTATAATTAGCTATATTTGGCCTGATCTGCAAACAAACCTCGAAGGATGAGTTAGCAGAGGGTCTGGGAAGATATCTGTGTAGACCTCACTATCGAAATGGGCCTTTAGATGTTTGAGATGTGATAGCACAAAGTCACCACAAATTCCCGTCAGTTGTCTGGAGATCAGGTTGCTGTGCTAACATACAAGAATAATCTTTGACACTGTTACTGTACGCTTGGGTCTTTCGTTTGCTGTTACTTTTCCATCTTGAAGCTCTCAAAATACTAAAAATGCCCAATGTGTCCCTTGCAGGGATTTCTTCCAGAAGGTATGTTTGACCGTATTCTCACTGGACCTGTTGTGCGGGAAGAAGTAAGCCGGAGAGGAAGGCGCCCCAAAAGTGAGATTGCTAAGGCAACAGCAGCTGCAGCAGCTGCCACTGCTGCAAGCGTATCAGTTAACCCTCTGCTAGCTAACGGATTGCTTCCAGGAGTGGATCTGCCTAGTCTTCAGGCCTTACAACAAAACCTGCAAAACCTGCAGTCGCTGCAAGTAACAGCAGGATTAATGGGAATGCCAGCCGGCTTAACTGCTGGAGGAGAAGCGAAGAACATGGCTGCCATGTTCCCCATGCTGCTGTCAGGGATGGCTGGATTACCAAACTTGCTGGGCATGGGAGGACTTCTAACAAAGTCTACAGAATCTATTTCAGAGGAAAAAAAGGGAAGCGATTCAAAGGAGGCAGATATAAAGAAAGAAAGGACAGAAGACCAAAATACGGATACTGGTGGTGAAAACTCTGTTTCAAGTTCTCCTTCAACATCCTCTGCTGCTGCAGCTGCCAATCCTCTCTCTCTTAACCCATTACTTTTGTCCAACATACTTTACCCAGGGATGCTTCTCACTCCAGGCCTTAATCTTCATATCCCAGCTTTGTCTCAGCCTAATATTTTTGATGTACAGAACAGTGAAAGCAATGACACAGGCTCAGCCAAGCCCACAGAAGAAAAGGAGGAAAACTCTAGGGCTAGAGATCAGGAAGACAAAGGGGGAACAGAGCCAAGCTCTCACAATGAAAACAGCACAGATGAGGGTTCAGAGAAAGCAGATGCTTCATCTGGATCTGATAGTACATCGTCTTCATCTGAGGATTCAGATTCTAGTGATGAAGACTGACCCCAGACTCTGCACTTAAATTATAAACTGATTTTGAATTTATTCTTTAATTATTTCATTGTAAATAACCCAGTGTTGAGTGCATCAATGATTTACTGACCGAACATTTCAGTATTTGTTTAGAAGTGCAAACTGCTTTCAGAGACGTTTTGCATGTAATATTTCTTGAAGTTCATAAGTTTCTGAACTTGTATGTACTATCAAATACACAATGGTGTAAAATTACAACAAAAGGCATTATAATTTTGTTGGGGGGTTAATTTTATGAAAATAATGCTCAAGTAAGAGCTGTATATTTAATATATTTGCAGTGAACACAGAATACTTTATGCATATTATTGATTTAATTTGAATATAGTTTTACAGCCTCCTTGACACTTATAATTTACAGATCAAAACTCAGCAATAATTTGGGCAGCTAATGAATGTCATGAAAGCTGTAGAATCTACATCACCATCCATTGCTTTAATTACATGAAAATGCTCTAGTGTTGTGATGCACTGCTGTTTCCAATTCAGGTACAAGTGTGTTTAAAAGAAGAAAAATTTTTCCCAGTCAGCCAATTAAACTGGCTACCTGTTACCTCAGCTGAGTTAGTTTAGGAAGTTTACATTGGTTTCTATTACTTGTTTTCAGGTTTTGTTTTGTTTTCTAAAGACATCCTGTATATCATGTTAAAATCTGAGTTATCGGAGATACGACTGTTGGKTTTTTTTTCTCCCCTTACTACAACTGTTCTCTTTGACAGCAGTAAGGGGAAATTAAAGCAAAAACTGTCTTATCTCATGCTACTTGGCACCATGTAGATCTATTTAGTTTACACCTTGCAAAGTTTTGGGCTCCCTCTGCAGAATTAAAAGTCCCAAAATGAGGAGTAGTTTCCCCAAGACTCAGAAGAGGCAAACTGTCATAAAGTGCCACTGAAAAGACCTTTCAACACTGCATACTTCATGTAAAAATTGTTTGTTTGCTTTGTTTGTGTAGATTTCTATTTGTGTTTTATGTCATAAAACCTCCTGGAGTTACCAGTTAATAATGGTAAATAAAGTATAGATAGTTTTGAACTCCTTTTGAGTTTAAACTTCTCTGCAGATTTAAATCTGACTAAATATTAAATATTACCCAAAATCATTATTGGGATATCACTTCATATATTATGCTGAGTTACCCACTAAAGAAAAAGCACTTTGAATAGTAAGGAAGACAAATTATTCCTAGAAACCACAGTAACAGGGCATAAGGCATCTGTTTAAGTCCAAATCCTTAGAACCCTTTACTATATAAAATCTGTCTAATATTTGATGTGTGATATGATTCCTCCTTCTTCTTAAGCTGCTATTACTCTGACACAGTCGAGGCCCAGATCCACATTTACAGAAGTTCTGAACTGACTGAGACTTCAGTTGACCTTGGTTACATCGTTTGCGGTCCAAGAATAGGCAAGTGTTAAGAGAAAATAGATACAGGTACTAGTAGAAGTCATTGAAAAAGCTTTACAAAGGGATAAATTTAAAAATAAAAAACAAAAACTGTATATTTTGATATAGTTCTGTTGCTTGCTTGTACAGTAAAACAACTGTGTTGTTTTTTATCAAGAACTTTACCAATGAAATATAAGTTTCTATGTGCAAAATAACTAGCCCCATGATTAGAAGCAGTATTACATGTAATTACACAATTATACAAGTACCATTTGGATTGTGCTGGTTACGTATTTTCCCAAATAGTATTCTGATTTTTGGCCCTTCATGCAGTGTCTTAGCAATAGTGAAAATTAAAAACTGCCAAGAGAAGGGGGTAGCAATTCTTCATCGTGGGAAAAAAAAAAGTATTTAATATTTAATATTTTGCCCTTTGTAATATAGCACTTTTATTTAACTAGGATGCATTTATGAAATAGCCAAAGTTTTACAAACAGTTATTAACTTAGTTTGCTGATGGAGTATGTGAACAATACCATCACTTCCCACCCGTACCCCACAAAACAAATCCTAAATCTTGTGGCTAAAACATAATTTATATCAGATTTATGAAATAAAGTATTTTCCTAATTATGGTCAAGTGAGTTTGGTTACCATTCTAGTGATTCTTTCTATGTAATAAGGCAATTACAGTTTCAAGTAATGAAGGCTGGTGTAGACTTAAACTTAATGTATTGGGTTTATTTTTAATCAGTTTGAACCAGAAGGGGAAAAAATGTCCCACTATCAGCTAAACTATATGCAAATACGGTTGTATAAAGTTAAGGGTTATAAGGAAACCTCAGTAGAATTACACTAATACTGAAGTTAAAATTAAAAGGATATCCAAGGTGATGATAAAGTGTGTGTTGGTAGTTACTAAAAGAACCTTAGCTGTTATTGCCTTGTATTTCTATCCCTTGTTTCAGGCTTCATGATCCAAGTCTTAGTCCAGGTTTTTTTTGGACTTTTGCAATATTTGCCAGTTGTGTTCTGTGTAGTCTGAATTTGCTTTCTGTAGTTGAACAAGCGTCTTAAAAAGTCATTTGTAATTTATTGAATTACTTTCTATGATGTTCTATAGAGCAAATGGAAGTTTAATTATTTTTTATTAAACATATTCTTTGACTACCCATGATGTCGGCCTCAATATGTGAAAGTAATGCTGTCTGTGTAAGGATTAAACATGTATCTTTCAGCAGCAGAAGTTAAGTTTCAGTGTTAAGCTCCAAAACTGAAATTATTCTTAAGACCTTAAAAAAAGAAAAAGAAAATCAAGCCAAGAATGTAACACACAGACCCACYCCCCAAGACCATGCTTCACTGTTGCATAATTTTTCTGGGAATCAATTTCCTGTAATTCTGTTGTCTTACAAACACGATAAGCTGTTGTTCCAGCCCTTCAGTAGTTAACGGTTAGAAAGGAGTATACAGTCTAGGTTCTGGTCCAAAAGTTGGCTTAATTTGAAATAATGATGCATCTAATGTTCCAGGGTAAGCATGTTGGCAGTGGAGTACCTTATGAATCTTTCTTTTTAAAACTCTGCATTACTTTCTACATGTTTACTAAATCATTTAATTATGTACACAGCACTTACTATTGCTATTTTTCATATATTTTATACAGGGCATGGATATTTCTCCTGAATGCGAGTTGTCTCCTGGTTGTCAGGTTTTGCCTTCTTGTTTTAACCTGTCATTGCACTTGAATGATTCAGTGGTATCCTTACTTATTCCAGTCTGAATTTTGTCTTCAGATCATGATCATCCTTTCTGAACTTCTGCTTTCTCAAATCTGTACACAGGTGATAAAAATGCACATACGCCCGTGGGCTCTGTTCTCATGTTCTCCCCTGTTTCTTTTTTCCTTGGAAGTYCTGCAGAATCCCTAATAGTATTTTTTAAATTTATTTTTAGCAAGTCTATTAGAAAACTGTCACAGATTTAAAAAAAAAGAAAAAAAGGGGGGTAAAATCATGTCTTTCAATCTTACAATCCAATCCTCTTAGTCTGTAAATTAAAATATAACTAGATCTATTTGTCAGTGAAACTATTTCCAAGGAGCAGATGATCTAGGCACAGTATTAGTGTTTAATTTCTTGCACTCCTTTGAACTTTTTTGAAACAGTATCGGGATATGATGATTAGATGAGACTATTAACAAGGTGTCCCAGGCAAATTCCTGTCCTATTTGTTATATCTTGTCTCTGACAAAATTATTTCTGCCACATTATTTAGTAATGTATTTTTCACTTACTGCTCAGTACAACAGTACTGATACACCATCAAAATGAATGTTTAATTCTTAATACCTGTGTTTAAGCTGTAGTGAGATGAAGTGTGCCTGGTGTACATCGTTAATATAAAGGGATCTGCAGTGTAGCGTTATATGAAATTGTGTGATGTGAAAGTTACTAATATTTACTTTTATAAACAGTTTCTGATCTAGTTCGATTACACGTATAATTATCTTCAACATAAGCAACCTGTATCAGTGTAATGTGGGATTTACACTGCTGTGTAAAACGACTACWCAGCTGTAGTTGACCACTTCAGATTTTACATCTGCAGATTGTTGGGACATTGGGATTATGCGCGTGTCTACAGAGGAGACTAATTATACCAGTGTAGCCACGGGAGTTTACAAAATAACTCTCCTGGCTTATCTAAATGGCCCTAATGTTATACAAACAGGCGGTATCCTTTCTTTGCCGCATTCCGAGGAGAAGAAAATAAAGATAATAACTTCCCATAACTAAAGAGTAAGAAAATTTTGATCTCTTTAACTACTGATTTGTAAAATGAAATTTTTCTGTTAAAAGATACAGCAAGGTCTTCTGGTGGTTAAGTGTCTCTGATGACAAAGGTAAGTTTCAGTTAACATTTCCCTGAGGAAAACTATTCTTTTAAGAGAAAACCTTTTCTAGCTTTCAGTAATTAAGTACATGTGAAATAGGTCTTTGAAAGTGTTGACAATATACACAGAGGAAGGATGTTGAAATGCTTATAACTGTAGTGGTGTCAGTAAATTACGTTGTTCATTTCTACCAAAAGTTCCAGCCTGACAGAAATGATAAACAATATTTTGATTGTTATATTTCAGTTTTTAACCTAGCATTTGAGGAACACTGTTAACTGAGAAATAAATACAAAGAGTTAAGCAAAATTTTCCACAAAATAGGGTGGGCTGCAGTCTTGAAATGGAGAAGTACGTACAGGTAAGTATCTCCATTCGGAATAGTTGTGACATTTTGACTTAGATAATTTAAATTTTAGCTTCAATTTAGAATATTTTATACTCCTAGCTAGCTGACATTCAGATTTCTTTTAAAAAAACCCAAACTACTTAGCATTAATCAAACTCTAGCATTTCTCTACTTAAAATGAGCCAGGGACATCTTCAAATTAGACAAATTAAGGCTATGCTTTTTTTTTTTTTTTTTTTTAACACTGCCTTCTTTCAGGCTCTCTAACACAAGGAAGGAAGGAAAGTGCCACTCACAAGATCTTGCCGTGAAGTTACTCTGCAAAATGAGGACTGTTTGATCTCTGTTCAGCTTCTCAAAGCAGGTGGTAGGATTTCGGCTTTTTGCTCCTGTAAGGCAGAGTTTCTAACTCCTAGTCTCTAAATAAGATAAGTGTACACTGCTTCATTTTTATAATGCAGCAGCAATTCTAACCTAAATAAACTGATTATTTTTTTTTTTTGCTTTTTAGTGTTACAAATGTTTCTCAGTCATGAGATGAAACATTCTCTTTTTCAAAAGACAGGCGAAATCTTCATGTAATCATTGGTCTTCATCAACTTGAGGCTTAAGGTAAAATACAAATGTTGGAAGATGCCTGATGAAGTCATGCACATTGACAAAATAGCATCAGAAGTATCAGGAGACTGGCTGTGTTGGGAAGGTCCCAGAGAGAAGAAAGGTTTCTGTGGTGTGTTTTTCTCTTTACACAAATACTTCCAAGAGTTGGTCATCTTGGACATTCCTTATTAGGAGATCAGCCTCTGCCTGGTATGTATCTAGCCTTATCCAAGAGGCCACTTTATTTCCCTGCAGGTAGACAACGTTAACCACCATTTCAGAAATTCCTTGTCACAGTCACTGTTCACTACTTGGGGCCAGTACAGTCAGGGCTTCTGCTATGACTGTGCAGTATTTGTTTGGCCTCAAGATTTGCTACCTGTTTCTTGTATTTTGCAAGGAGACTACAGTTTATTATCAAAGTTACCAGGATAGAAAGAATTTGAGGCCATTTGCCTTATTTTTGTGCAACCCTATTTTGAAAAGGTTTACTAATGGTTCTGTGAGCTGCAAACAGTACCCGTGTCCAGATCTGGAGTGCCACGGCTGCGTTCCCCAGTGTGACACTGGGGGGCAGGGGAGGGGGCGCCACAAAACAAAGAAATACATACTCCTGAAGCCTTTTGATGCTCTAAGTACCATTTGTAGTTCATACAGAAGTCCATTTCATAGCATGTTCATAAGCTAAGTTTCTGAAACTTCAAAACAGTAAAAAATGGATTTTTTTGTAGGATAGCCTAGCAGCTGTCAAGGACCCAGACTGCGAGGATGTATGTGGTATCCCTATTAGAGTTTTGCATCGGTGGTAACACTAGTGGCTGTAACTTATTCTTACAATATTGGTAGATATAATATGGAATCCAGTGGTGGAAATTATTCAAGTAATTAACGTGCCAAATGAGGATATCTCTTTATGTCAGTGTTCATGTTGAACATTGCTATTGTCTTGAGTAAAATTCTTGCTGCTTTGTAAGGGGAAAAAGGGGGGAGAGGTGGAGGAACAAGTGAAGTTAAGTCCTCAGGGATGAAAAAGATTTGAGTGTGTCTATTACGTCTAAAACGTTCCTTGTCTAAGTTTGCAGTAGACCGTTAAATGAAAAATTACCTTTTTTTGAGTTTTACACAAGAGCAGTCAAGTTAAACATTTATTTACAACGTCGGGATGCATAAAAACATAGGGAAGTATGCAGTTGTAATCACAGCATAATAACCTTACCTTTAATCTAGGCTTTGTTTATCTTTCAATACTGTGGAGTTTGTTACTTTTTTTAATCCAAAGGATTTTGAAAGAGAAGATTAATGTTTCTTGGTAGAAAGTAAAATACTGTAGTAAGTTATTGCTGCTTTCTGCTTTAATCATTATTGTAAATCTAGCTTAACAGAAAAGCTCTACAGTATTATATACAAATTTCTGGGTGGCAGATAGCATCCCATCAACGCCCTGTATACCTCAAAGCAGCTGCTGCCTCATTGCGAAGGTGTGTTAAAAAAAAGAGATGTAAGGCATTAGATACAGCCTAACCATCAGTTTTTAATGTTACAATGAAACGGGCAAGACCCCCAAGTTGTCCTGGCAGGTGTAGGGAGACCCTGCTGCCGTTGCCGTCTTCCAGCACCCACTTGGGCTTTCTGCCACCATCTGGTGCTCTCGCTGCTGGGTAAAAATGCATACTCATGTCCTGGAAAACATCTCGGGTTAGACAAATCATCTTTTCTTGACATTTCTTTTCTCCCCTGAAGCTTTCATTGTTGTTAGCTTTGAAATGTTTGTAGTACAAAAGCAAACAGGCATAGTCAATAAATCTCTTTTAATAAAAAAGTACAGTCTGTTTTACTGATCTCTTAATTCGCATGTACCCGCTCTAGGCCTGACCCCTCCTTAGGGCGTATCTTTGGGCGTCTCCTCTCTGCTCSGTGGGGCCTTTACAATGGGAGCTCCTGCTGCGTCTCTCCAGTGCGTTGCTGTTTATCCTTTGAAAACTGGAATCACCTGGTCCGCTTCCAGCGATTGGGACAGCCATTTGAAAGCTTTGACTCAAAAGTGATTCAAATCCAAAGTGTATCTTTTATTATTTTGTGGCCGCCTTTTGAAATTTTTTCCTTTGCGATGGTCTAAAACTCTTACATTGTAYGTGAGGCACTGGGTGTCATTGTTTGTACTTGTTAGTAGCTCTGCACAGCTGCCTTTAACGGAACTTGAATTCATTGTTTTTTGATTTAACGGTCTTTTATGATAGTTAACAGTCATGCTTTCGGTTTGCTCATCAGGATCTCACAACCTTACGCGTGTCAGTGACCAATTAGTGTAACAATGCTGCACTACCACCATCCTGGCCCCTCCGCTCCGCGCTGCCACGGCAGCAAGGCAGGCACCGGCCTCCCGCGGCCCCCCCCCGCCGCACCGAGGGGCCGGGCCCAGGGGCCGCGGGGCACGCCCCGCCGCGCGCGGCCGCTGCGCCGTGACGTGCGCGCCGTTCCCTCCCGCTGCATGCTGGGAGCAGGCGCAGGGAGCGCTGCCGCAGTGCATGGTGGGAGGGGAAGATGCGGCGTCGCCGAGGGTGCGTTGCGCCTGCGCACAGCGCGGAAGCCGACGGGTCGGGCGCTCGGCCGCCGCCCAATGAGGGGCCGCGGCGCGACGGAGGGCGGGGGCGGGGCCCGGCGCCAGGGTGTTTGGATTCGAACGCGCGTCGCGACCCCGAGGGGCGGCGGCGCAAGCGCAGTGTGCGGCAGGGCGGCGCTGCCCCCTAGCGCCGGGGCGCGGGATGCCGGGCGAGGAGGAGGACGACGCCGAGTCGGGGGCCGGGGGGGGCGCCGCCGCCGCCCCCTCCCCGCCGGCCGAGGAGGGGGACACCCGGCAGCGCTACGAGGAGCTTTGCAGCAGCCTCAACATGGACGAGCGCGCCCGCTCTGAGGCCTGGCTCAGCTACCAGAGCATGAAGCGCAATTACACCCTGGAGGTGAGGGGCGGCGGGGCTGGGGGGCCGCGCTGAGGCGGCGGGCGGGGGGCAGCGGCCGCGCTGAGGCGGCCGGCCCCGGGGGGGACAGCCCGGCGGGAGGGAGAGGGTTAAGCGGGGGGAGGGAAGGGGACGGCCCTTGAGGCGCGACGGCCTCTCCCTCACACCGCCCGGCGCTGAGGCGCCGCCCGGGCGTTCGCTCGCAGCCGGGCGAGGGCACGTTCCGCCCCCCTCCGCCCACGCAGCGCGGCCTCGGCCCGGCCCGTCAGCCCTCGACGCGCTCGGGGGCCTCGCCTCRGCCGCGGGAAGCGCCGGTGGGGGACGTTCCCCGCCCCGCGCCGTGATCGCGGCCTCGGCCCCGGCGGCCGCCGGGGGAGCGGGGCTGCCGCCGGCCCGGCCCGCCGTCGCGCCCCGAGGCCGCCCGCTGCCGGGGGTGCGCAGGCGAGCGGCCGCGCAGCGGTGCTCTCCAGCTGCGGCACTGGGGAAAAATCATAATCCCGAGTCATAGCGGGGAAAAGGCGTGAAAAATAAAAGCGATCGCACCGCTGTGGGCTTTGTCCTTTCAGCTGACAAATGTGATATAGTTATCTCGGGGAATGTTTATCAGTAGCTGTTCAGTTGCCCACGTAGATGCTTTCAGCGCAATTATAATAAATTGGCTTTTGCGTGAACGTGGCACAAAACTCCGTGGATGATTAAAGGCTTTGTAACATCATTCTTTAAAACGGTAACATGAAGTGACGCACCCGCTTTGTTTGGGAGATGCCTTCTCCCGGGTGGCTTTTTAAAAATAAAGGTGGCGCTTAGGATAAAAGCATGTCTGTCGGGAGTTATTCGGGGTTCTTTAGGGCTTCCCTTTCCGTGACCAGGCAGCTCTCGGCGCAGAGCTAAAGGCGGCTCCGCACTTGCGGAAGGTGGTTCGTCCTGCGGTGCCTGGAGCTGTGCGCGTCTGCCGGGGGAGGGAGGTGTTTYGGTCCGAAAGCACCCCTGCCGCGCACACTGCTTGTAGCCATCGGAAACGGGCTGAGAAGCTCGGAAAGAAAACTTGCGTTTTCCCCGACGGTGTGTGCTCGTCTGGCCCCGCGGTACCACGTAGCCCAAGAAGCGCACAGCATCGAATTCAGGGTTCYGTGCCGGTTTTTTAACTATTTTTTGGCATTAAAACGTTATTTTTTAATCGAAGAAGGAGAGTAAGATTTGAAAGGGATTCGTTGGAATTAATCTCTGTCTTTAGGTACCAGATTGAGTAATTGTTCTGTTGTGTAATACAGAGAAAAATGGAAACTATGTTTTCCTGTTCCCACTGTCTGTTCAGGGCAGGAGAATGTTCTGATAGCAAGGAACTGCAGCTTTTGTATTTTTTGGTAATACCAAGGCAGTACAAAATGTTATTATAGGAGAAGAGTAACGCTGAAAATATATTGTTAAGCTTTGGGTCAAGTTGTGAAATTTATGAAGGTAACTAGTAACTATGTAATTTTAGTTTTGACACAGTTCAATGTTAAGTATCTGTTTAACACCTGTTTTCCTTGTAGTTAAAAACACAAAGTAGCTCAACAGAACTTTGAAACAGTGAATCAACTTTGTCTCTGAACTTTAGGACATTCGTTTAGGACTCAGTTCTATCCTTTTTCTTGATGTTGGGTGCATAGCTGAAAAGCATGTTTTTCCTTCCGATGAAGTCTTTCAGACGCTTGATGTTTTAATTCACAGGGAAATGATCTGCATTGGCTAGCGTGTGCCCTGTATGTGGCTTGCAGAAAAGCAATTCCAACTGTGAGCAGAGGGACAGCTGAGGGAAATTATGTGTCTTTAACCAGRATTTTGCGCTGTTCAGAACAAAGGTAACTTTTCTTTTTGCTAGTTCTTAAACACTTACAAAATCTCAAAGACTGCTTATCAGCTTGTGAAATTTAGGAATTGAGAACAAAGGCTAAACGTCTGTTTCCTGCTTTTAAAGATAGAATTTATTTCATCAGAATCTTTGTGCTATAGCTCATTGCCACAGAAGGACAGTTCCATTTGGTCATTACTGTGTTGTAACAACACTGGTTTTCAAAATCAGAGATTGCCTTCCCTCTTTCAAAGGAGAAAGAAACCAGGCCCTGAAGAATAGTTTATTTTTGAAGAGTGTGCAAAGTGTGAACTTCTCACATGAGAAACCATTTTTAATTGTCTGTGAAAATATTCACACAATTTATCTTTTTTTTTTTTGTAAGAAGACTTGACTTTTCTCATGTTCTTGCTTTATGAAACCAGAGTGATGTCAGAATCTGATAAACAAATTTGTATTAAATGTTCATGTCCATAAAGTAATGAAGAAAAACTGCCTGAAACAATTGACTTTATTTATTAGCAATCTGATTGTTTTGTAACAATTTAGTAGATTGGCAAAAAAACCGCAAAGAATGTTCTTATGCACTTTTTCTCCCCATCTCCTTTACTGTTGGAGCATTGCTATTGGTTTAAACAATGCAAAAGTGTTCCTTTAAAAACTTCTTTTTTTCCCAAATCAGAAATTCAGGGAATTGAATGTGGATAAATAGTTTCTGTGATCTGGGCTATCAAAGACAAATAACATTAGAAAAGTAGGTATAGATAAAGGAGTGAAAAATAAGTGAAAGCCAAATTTATGAAGTGAAATTTACTGAAACTTAGGGGTTTTTCATACTTCATAGAATCTTCTTAGCATTGTAGAACTCAGAGTTTGTTTTATTTAAGTTAATAAATTAGTCAGAAAAATGAGGAAAATCTGATCTTTAGAGGCTGTTGGAGCTGATTGTGTCTTTGTGAGGAAAAGCCATGAACTGTGAATATATAGTTAACATGGTCATCGACCGAGGATATAAAAATATTTTGCGAGCTGTCTGAGATCATCCTTGTTTATGGGTGAAGGACTGGCTCTGAGTAAGTTGTCATGTTTGCAATACTGCCATTTTATTGTTAGTTTGGGAAGTAGAAGTTGCACTTTTGTTGTAAATAAATAAATAAAATGTAAGTATATTTCTGAAAAAAAAAAAAAACAAAAACCACCTTTCAGATCTAACCTGTTTGGTATTTTCAGCTTGATAGAGTTTTTTAACAAGATGAAAAAATGGGAAGACATGGCAAATCTACCCTCCCAATTCAGAGAACGAACTGAGAGATTAGAGAGAAACTTTACAGTTTCTGCAGTAATTTTTAAGAAGTATGAGCCCATTTTCCAGGACATTTTCAGATATCCTCAAGAAGATCAACCTCGTCAACAGAGAGGAAGAAAACAGAGGTATGTTTCTGTTATTTCCAGACTGATTTTAGAGTATTACTATTACAAAAGTACAATGAAATTGCATAGTTGTTTTAGTTGTATTTTAAATGTATTTTCATAGTAGTTCTTTATAATACCGCAGTTGGTCTGTCTGTCCTTGCTCACAGTAATTTTTGAATCTTTTTTTCAGTTTGTCAGATCTGACAGGGTGCAGGAAATCCCAAAGCTGTACAGTTTCTATGATTTGGGGGGCAAGGGGAGAGGTTAAAATCAGCCTGTAGACAAGAGAAATATTAATATTTCTAAGATGGGAAGGGCTGGAAGATTTGATCATTGTATGATCAGTATAGCCTCAATACCTCACAGAACAACTCAGCCTGTTTCACTGCCTAGTAGTTCCCACAGTTTTCTTCATAGACGCAGATCTTCTGGATGTTTTACTTTATAGTAGAAGCTTTATTTCTTTGTTACTGTTCGTATTAGGAGTGATGTGAATATTATTGTGCTGGCCGCCTTTTCTGTTTTTTCTGATGTCAACAAGATTTTGTCTGTTTGTGCCAGTACTTAACATGTCTTGTGATTTCTGATGGTAGTTAGTAGAGATTGATTTATTCCCATTCATTATTTCTTTCATCTTCACTACTGTGAAGTGGCATTGTGTGGTTGCTTTTGTAGTTTTTGGAGTTTTTAAAAATTATTTAATTTTACTTTTTCTGATATTTACAGGCTATTTCTTAGTTGGGTTTTTTGTTTGGTTTTTTTTTTTTCCCCCTTGATGTTCTTGTGACTGTAACTTAGTGACATTTGCAATGAAATGTATTTGAATCTATAATAAAAGACAGGATTGTGCCTAAATGATTTTGTTGGAGAATGCAAAAGGCGAGTAAATTGGAATGGGACTATAGATAGAATAGAATTATGTTTTGAGACTAATATTTGCATATAATGTTGAAATTAAAATATACTGCACATATAAATCTATGGTTAGAAGAGTAAACCCTGCTAGTTTGTTAGCTTGGATGGTAGGCTGTGAAGTAATTTTGAAGATTAATTTGGAAGATGATACTTACCAATTTTTGTGCAAAATGTACATTAATTTTGATATTTAAAACCATTCTTCACATAACCTGATGGAGGATGAGCTGCAATATATGAAATAGAACTTCCAGTGATATGTTATATGGAAACAAGGAATCATGTTGTGGAGTTATAAAAATCGGTGCTAGGGGGGTTTGGTTTGGTTTGATTTTTTTAAATACATGCAGTAAATACTTGAGCATCGTTTCTGATTTTTTTTTTTTTTTTTTTTTAATTTGGATGAATTGATTACTCTGTCAATATTTTTTTTTTACCAAGAACACAAACTGAACTTACTAGCCGGAAACATGAAAGTAGGAAGGAGATTTAGGAAAACTGTCCAGTATGGTGTATGTGGCAGTATTAAGAAATAACAAATCCTTAATAGCTGCAATACTTTAGATTTAAAAATGGGCCTCAAGAATGAGTTGTTTAAAATGCTTTCAAACAAAATACAAAGACCACCAGAGGAACTTGGTTCTAATAAACATTTAATATATTTCAAAATTCAGTATACTATATAAAATCCTATACAAAATGCTTTACATTAGTACATAGATGATACTCTTGTGAACACACAGTTCTGAAAATCTTGACTATTCTGAGTATATTAATATCAACACGCTGTGAAATGCATTCTTCCAAGAACCATGTCTATATGCTTATATTACTCAGAATGCTTATGAAGAAGGAATTTCACCTCTGGCTCTCGAACTATTTTGATTGACCATATGTACCATTTGTTGCATGAAGAAGCAGAAATAACATTTTCTGTAGCTTTTAAATTCAGATATTTACCTGTTCTTTGGAACTAAGATCACAGTTTTGCCTTAAAAGAAAACATTTAGGCCAGCCATGTTTAATGTTAAATTTACAGTAATTTTGCGCTCAAGTCTTGGCCTATTTCGGACGGACTCTGCTGTGTCGGACTGCCGTAGTGATGTTTGAATCGTTACATGCAGACTGGGACCTGGGGTTCCACTTGTGCCTGCACTAAAGCAGTGTGCGGCTTTCTTTATTACCTTTAGTCAGGTTTTTGTGGGAAGGGTTTAAGATTTTGGCCACACTATAGTAAAGTTTCATTTTCTTTTAGAATTATTTGAATGTTGTATGATATTCTATCAGCCTTAATTTATTGAGCTTATTGGGTATCTTCTTGCTGTATTTTTCCCCAAAAGGCGACAACCGTGCACTGTGGCGGAAGTTTTCCAGTTTTGTTGGGTGCTGTTTGTTCATGCAAAAGGTAAGAGATTTGAAAGGGATTAAATACTGCAAACCTGTTTTTGTTAGCCATTATGTCATATCAGTTCTTAAACACTGAATAGGTGCAGGCATTTCTGAATTCAGAAATGCCTTTGGAGAAGGGGCTTTCTCAGAACAGCCTGAAGGAATGTATTCTGTTTTAATTTCCCCAGCTGTATGTTTTACCACACTTCTAAGGTAAGCTATATGTCCAAATAGTTTGGTAGCTTTTATGTGGAATATTTTTACAAAGTTTCCGGTATTATGGAGATTTATGCTGTAATTCCAAGGGGAAAAGTAGCTTAGAATTTTAGTGAATTCATATTTAGATGTTGTTGTAATGAACATAAGTTGTATATGTATGTTTACTAGGAACAAAGAATATTTAAACTCCTCCTAAGTTTCCAGCAACACTGAAAATGTTTAATAAATTTTTTCCTACAACRTAGTAAAAATTTATCATAAAACTCTAGGTGTGAATACTTTCACACTAGTATGCTATTCTAGCATAGCATTCTAATTCTTTTGACAGCCTTTTTGCCCCCCTACCTTTTTAAAAAATGAGCACACAGCAACTGTATCAAATAACCATATGTATTACTAAATAGGTCTGCATATGACTGTCTTTGCAAGGGTGATTTTCTCTTGCATTTTGGACATAGCAGTATATATATATATATATACGGTTGACTGTCTTGAAGACTCAGATTCCTTTGGAACAAGTAAGGGGATCCTCTCTTAATATGCTTCTGTAGAAATAATGTAGCAAACAGACAACATATTGCAACATATAGATGACCTTTATCATAAGAGCAGCCTTAAAGCTAATTAGAATAGTAGAGGATTTCAGCAGTTTTTCTTGATAATGACTGATGAGAGAAAAAGCTACAGGAGGGAACAGTATTAAATCCTTATTTTAGGCTTAAGTTGTTCAGTCATATCACATATAGTCTAAAGTCTTTCCTCATCAAACCTGTGCCTTAAAGAGTTTCTGCATGCCTAGGGCTTTATTCAAGACTGCTTGGATGAGTGTTCACTGGGAATTCTGCATAAGTAAATGTTTTGAGGAAAATAAAGACAAGATTTATATTCCTCACTGAAAGAACGTCTTTGTAGATTCAGATCCATTGATAATTTCCGGAGACTTTTTATATTTTTTCATAAGATAATTTCTAGTAGTAGAAGAAAATTAATAGTTTAATTTCTACCAGGAAAGGCATAAAAGGAGTTTTGTTTTGGTTTTGGGGTGTGTGGTTGGGTGTTTTTTTCCCAATTTAAAAGTGATGAATCAGTGTTAAGATTCCTGCAGTGTGCTTTGCTTTCCTTAATTGGCTGCTTTTGAGGATAGGACAGAGTAGGCTGTCACAATATTGAATTATGTGACACTAATTTTATTCAATACAGATTAGCCTTTCTTTCTACACTGTACCACATTGTAGAGGGTTGCCAGCAGCTCCCTCTTGGAAAAGTTACTGGCAGTATTGCTGGACCCTCACCACCGCATCTTTGTACAAAGATCAGGAAGGGTGTGGTATTGCACAAGTGCTGTACTGAGCACTGTATCTTACGTAGAAGATGCCTTTTTCCGATAGGCTGCAAATTCCACTCTACTGGGGAAGAGAAATCTTTCCTAAACAAGTATGTTGCTTGCAACCCTGAAACACAGTATGATTTTTGTCGGGTTTTTTTTTTTTTTCAGTCCAGAATAGCGCTCTCAAGTAGTATGAAATGCCTATTCATTTTCCAGTGAGTCCAGAGGAGAGTTAGTACTGTACACTTTATTTCCAGTCAGTCAGGACTTTACTTCTTTAGCACAGTTAGGTGACTGAGAGAGTAAGTAGGTCAGTTTGAAAAATCACAGATTTTTCTTTTCTATTCTATAAAATCCCCACTTCTATGGGTGGATTGGACAGTTGGCAAGGTGCAAAGGGACTTTGAGTCTTCCTATTGCTAAATTATTGGTTAATATGTTTGAGTAACTACATCATCAATTAACTACATGTTAATTAGCGAGTAGTTTCAGACATACGAATTAACTTTGTAGAGAATAGCCAATTAAATTTTACAAGAAAAAGGAAAATTTACAGTAATTATAAACTGTAAAATTAGTGACTAGTGATAAATTTATTGAAGTGTGGCAGCACAAAAATGGAAACTAAATGTTGACCATTTAAGGCATTAAATATTCATGTTAAGTTTTGTTCACTGTGTTTTGAGGGTTGGCAGTAATCCTTATCATGGCAACCGCACATCAGTGGCAAGTTCAGGCTTGTCTCTAATATTTCTGCAAGCCTGAACATCATTGTGTTCCGTTTCACAAATGCAGAAAGTACAGGTCTTGTTCGTACTTTTGGTATACGCTGCAAAGTAAGATAGCGACTTTGTTTAGCGATACTGCAATTCTTGCATTCTATTTGTAAGAAATTATCTTTAAACTCTCTATCTTGACTTTTTTCTTTTTTTAAAATGGAAATGAAAAAAAAATCTCCGCTGCACTGAGCTAACTTTTTTATTTTTTGGTACTAGGTTGTGAAAGGGAGTAGTAAGCTATTGTTTGAAATGTCATTGACAAATCATTTGTATGAAGCTACTGGTGCTGTAAAATTAGATTTATTTTTGACTGTGCTGACAGTAACGATTGCCATGCTAGACTTCATGGTTATGAAAGTGAACCTATGTTACAAGAGTTGCTTCTTTAAGATTTTTATTGATTAACATTTTGCTGTTGTGTTTAGGACTTTAATTGCTTTGCTTTGAACCTTTAATGATTTGGAAATAACTGATAAATGTCTACAAATTTCATGTAGGCTTCATTATTTTAAATAGTTCCAATTATCTGCGTTGAAATTATTTTTCTTTTAACAAACATGGAATCAAAAAATTGAATATAAATTTGAACAGACTGGTACGCTACTGGTAGAAAAGTAACAGCATAATTTAGAAAAATTCTTTAATCGTATATACATTTTGTTGTGTTCTAAGTGAGTTTATTACTATATAATAGATTTCTTCAAGGATTTAAACCTGTTCTTCATAGTGGGCTCAGCTAAGTGGTTTGCAGCTTACCTGGGAAAAAAAAAAAAGAATACAAGGGTTATTAGTATTGAAAGAACGATAGAAAATCATGCTGTGCATATAAATTCATGGAATTGTGATTTATGGTATTAATTAATGGTATAGTTTATTTCACAAGACTGTTTTTAGCTATGGCCATTCCTCTAAAGGAATATCATAAACCTAAATGAGTTCAGAAAAGAGTAATGAATCTGAATATAATCTTTGTGAAAGGTGATAAAAGAGTGAAGCGGTTACAAGGATTCTTTTCTATAGGAAGATGATAAATAAAAATACTTTAGAGGTATATGAAATAAAGCTACCAGATCAGAGATGCACGTTTTAACTCTTTTGTAAAGCACAAGAGAAATAAAGTTAAATTTATTGCTGTTTATAATGAGCATGCCCCAACAAAAATTTTGTAAAGAAAACAGATCGGTAAAGAAAAATAATCTCCTGACTTTGGGCTGAATGTAGATTCATTCTGGAGAATGGAGGGGAATTGAAGGAGGGGGCAGTGCTTGCTTTTTCTAGGACATCTGAACACTTGGGTCTAGGCTAGCAAAAGTTAAAGTTMTTTGCAACACTTCACAGCAATGCAAAATTGGGGAAAAAGAAAGTCTCGGTCGGAACCCATTCTTCTCCCTTATACGCCTTTAGAACAAGATTCTGCTTCAGGCAGACAGAGTAAGAATCTGTTGAAGGCCGAAACACTGCCAGACAGTGGGGCTTGTGTTGCCAGAGTTATGGTAACAAATTTTTCTTCCTTGAGGCAGTTTGCATTGTACAGTTCATGCTGCTTCAAGTTATTTATGCACTGATTAATCAGATTACTGTGAATGAGGGAGTCTGCAATATCATGTTTATCAACATTTTGGTAAGGTTTGTTTTCAAAACAGCACAATATATTTGAGTTCCTACACAATTGCTGCTGTTCCTGAAAATATATTTTACTATTATGTTTGCTATATTTTATTAAGTGTGTGTCTGTTTTACTACCTGTGTTTCTATCCAGATATTTATAGTCACCAAAGACTGTGTTTCCAAGACTCCATTATTGATTGTAATACAAATATCAACAGTTTTGTGGTTAAAAGAATTTTAAGTCTATGCTAATTTTAATTAATGTCTCATGTCTTCCTAATATTGAAGGTAATTTTCCTATGATCAGTGATGACTTGGTAAATTCCTACCATCTCTTGTTATGTGCTTTGGATCTCGTGTATGGAAATGCTCTCCAGTGTCCTAACCGTAAAGAACTTCTGAATCCTAATTTTAAAGGTACGTTGAAAAAAAAAATCTATTTTTACCTAAAGTCTACAAGAACTTCTAAGGCTACTGAAATTAGTATGAATCTATGTTCAGAAAATAAGTTGAATAATATTGATTTGAAATATGTAGGAATTAATATTTTCTGTATCTGGCCACACAGTTAAATTTCTGTTAATGTAGTATGTAATAACAGACTACTGAATTTTGTCAATAATATAGTAAGTAAGTCAAGAATTTAATTTACTATGGAAATAGTGTTGAAGGAAGCTCCACTGTAAATGACATTTTAATGTCAGTGAAAGAGTGCATAATGACGCAGTTGTTATACAGTCAGACTGGAGAGTTCCTGTAAGGCAGCTGTTTGGAAATATCCAGTGCTCAAATATGAGAGTGGCAACTTGATTGTTTCTTTCTCATTTCTGGATTGCTGCTGTCCTCCTTCTGAAGAGAATGGAAATGTAGGTTGACTTGATAACCACAAATGCAAATCAATGTGAGAAATTTCCACTGAATTTCTGATGTAATTCTTTCCAGACTTACACTTCATTTTTAGTGCTGTACAGTATTCACATTTACTTTGTAGTGGTTCGGATGTGAACTGGGACCATTACTGCAAATTTATTTTAATAAATGTTATAGTTCACAAGTGTTTGATAGATTTTCTATTAGAACTGATATTTTCAATTTTTATCACTCGATATCTAATTTTTTAAAATCTCTGACTCAAAATTGACTTTTGATAACATTATCAAATTGAGTGGGCATTATGTAGTTAATAATTCTTTCAAGGAACTAATTAGTTTACCATTTTAATTTCACACTACCTAGCCTACACAGCATAGAATTTAATAAAAAAACAGGATATGGATTTGCAAAATTAAATAATATAGTATTCTTAATTGTAGGTCTACCTGAAGACTTTCATAGTAAGGATTATAAAGTATCATCTGATCCTCCCTGCATCATTGAAAAACTGTGTTCATTACATTATGGATTAGTTTTAGAAGCAAAAGGCATAAAGGAACATTTTTGGAAGCCATATATTCGGAAACTTTTTGACAAAAAGGTTGGTCAATTAATTTGTAATGTAGAAAAATTTCTCCTTACTCACTATCTTCAAAACCTTTTTAAGAACTGAAATGTCCATCCTTTGTTCTTAACTGTCTTACAGCTTTTAAAAGGAAAAGATGAAAATCTGACTGGATTTCTAGATCCTGGAAACTTCGGAGATAGCTTGTGAGTCATTGTATTAATGGTTTGGTTTGCGTTAGTATTCCTCTGTAATACAATTGCCCTTGCATTATTATCTGTATCTTAACAGTAATACTAGCTAGTTGACTGGTGTATTCATTAATGTTCATACATTACATTGCATTTCAGTTCCTTGTCTTTGAGGTGGTATGGTCTAAGGCATATTCGAAAGAGGAATGATTCTTCAGGACGGCGTTACTTGATGTCTGCTTTTATTCTTATGTTTCTATGTTTCCTCGATTTTTTTGTATATAACTCAGTGTTAGTATGAAAAAGATGTGGGAGCCCCTTGAATGAGTGGGAAGTGGGAGGGAAAAATTGGGTTTGGTGGTATTTTTTTTCTTTATAAACCTAGAGATGCTTACAAGTGGGACTTATTTTCTTTTAAATGGTATGAAAATGGTAAGCGTAGTATATGGTGATGAGATGCTGCGTAAATTTTGAGGAGTTTCCAGCCAAATATGAGTTCACAGTATTTTACTATTGTCATGGTTTAACCCCAGCCAGCAACTAAACACCACACAGCCACTTGCTCACCCCCGCCCCCCCGGTAGGATGGGGGAGAGAATCGGGAGGGCACACGGAGGAAAACCCGTGGGTTGAGATAAAAACAGTTTAATAATGGAAATAAAGTAGAACAGTGATAACAACAGTGATAACAACAATAACAGAATATACAGAACAGGCGATGCACAATGCAACTGCTCACCCCCCACGTGTCCGAAACGAACCGCGTGTGTGACGAACCCCGAAGGGCCACCCCCCTCCCGCCCCCGTTTTATACTGGGCATGACGTCACATGGTATAGAATACCCCATTGGCCAGCTGGGTCAACCGCCCCGGCTATGCTCCCCCCCAGCTCCCCCTGCACCTGGCAGGGCAGGGGAGGCTGAGAAGTCCTYGTGCAAGCACCACCCAGCAACACCCAAAGCATCAMTGGGCCATCAACGTTCCTTTCATTGCCAAACCCCAAACACAGCCCCCCCTCCAGCTACTGGGARGAGAGTTAACTCTGTCCCAGCTGGAACCAGGACAACTGTGTTCTCCTGCAGCTACGCTAAGTGTCAAGCCATCAGATATAATGCACAAATAATGTCCTTGCCACTGTCATGTTTAAGATATTGTAGATTTTGAAGGAGCTGCAATGCTCAAGTCAGGGTTAAAAGAAGTTCTGAAGTAGACCTTCAACAGGCCAGAACTGTGTCCCTTGGGTAAGCAGGTGAACAAAGCACTGTCTAAATAAAGGGGGTTTTGTATCTGTCTTTTCCTTTCTGCTGTAGCAAAGCCATCAACAAGGCCTACGAGGAGTATGTTTTGTCAGTAGGAAATCTCGATGAGCGAATATTTCTTGGGGAGGATGCAGATGAAGAAATTGGAACTCTCACAAGGTGCTTAAATACAACTTCAGGAATGGAAACAGCTGAAAGAGTACAAGTGAAGCATAATTTGCAGCAGCACTTCGACAGGGTGAGTATGACATGGTCTGTGTTGCTGTTCTTGTGTGGAGGGTGAGAGTTGAGTTAGTCGATGTCTGATGAAGAGAAGCAGCTACTAAAAAATTACCGTCTTTATTGTTTAAGGTGATCTGGGAGTGCACACAGCATAACTGAGTTAGATWTTGTAATTGATTAGATATATTGTCTACTTTTGGGGGTTTTGGACAGAATTTCTCCATGCATTTGGGTTTTCTTTGATTAAGTCCAGTACAGAGAATATTTAGGTAATTACCTAAAGAGGTATCCTTAGGTAAATCTTTAGGTGAAGATTTTCAAGCACAACAGAACATGCAATTCTCCATGATTGTTTGGCAGGTGCTGAATTGTCCTGCAAYTGTTGGGACCCTCTGGACCTGTCTGTCCAACTTCCCCTTCCCTCACATCTCTGTCCCATATGCAGAGTCTTTTGTTTAACATATACAGAGCTGCTCAGCGCTTTGCTCTATGTACTTTTTTTGTTTCCTTTTAACAGATATGCTTCRGGTGTTAATGTTACATTTGTTTACAGTTTTGGTTAAATCACTAGGGAATGGTTTTTGCTTTGCTTTCCTAAAAGTATGATACACAGATATGTCTTTGTATATAGACTAACAAAATAGCCTAGAATATGGTCTTTGAGARGATGAAGAACACTACATGTTTCAGAACAATAAAGTGAAGACCTATAAAATTATCAGGGCCTTTGTGTGACTAGTGTAGCTTTTGAAAAACAGGCACTGGCTTTGAATGCTATGATTACAGAATATCAAAATGTTCCTGAGGATGGAAAAGTTATCTTAAAGGAGGAAGGATGCAAGACAGGCAAATAAAGAAGAATATAAGCTGTATTAGCACCATTAGATTACAGAGAGCAAACGGGTAAAACAGTCTAGATCACTGAAACCGTTATGTGATCTTTTTCCAGCGTGAGAGTTGGCTAGTGGCTTTCAACATTCTTGAGAGAAAAGATCAAAATAACCTTATCTGCACAATCAGTGCAAGAAGTTAATTCTTCGCTTCTGATCTATTTAYAGAAATAATCAACCGCTGTCTTGCTGGCATAGTTCTGGGCGCGTAGCTCTTGTAGGTCTCTGTAGTGATGAAAGCGTGGCCTGCAAGACAGCAGCTTGCAGCTGCAATGCTTGTGCTGTTGCATGCGCCGGGGAGCCCAAGGCAGGGCTGGGGGAACCATCTTTCCTGGTAGGGTATGGGGACAGAAATAAAACACACGTAGGAGTTGGGGGGGAAATGGGAGGAGTATTGGGAGCTGGACTTAATGATGAAAAGACTGCAAAATGTAATGTACCCATTAAAATACGGAACACGTTTCTTGGTTAAGTAATTGTGTGCTTAGATAATTAGAAGATGCATCATTTTTGCTGCACATTAATTGAATTAACATATCTTGTTAAATTATTTTGATATGATGGATTGATCTGATGCAAATGAATTAAAATGCTCATTGTTACATTCAGGAGGACTTTTAATGTAAGAGTTAAACTTGCTGAAAGGAAACCCTGGCTCGGTACACTTTTTCTATGAGCTACCTTTGGTACTCAAGGCATAGAAGGGAACCGCTGGGGTTTTTCTGTGTTCTGTTTTTGGTTTGTTATTTCACACTTCACTCCCAGTATCTGCATTTCAGTGTGAGGTCACATCCTCTCTGTTTATATATTTATACAGTACTACTTAATACAAACATCCAAGTGACACAGATAAATCTTTCATTGCTGACTATTATCTGAGACATGAACTAGTTTGGGCTGTTTAATTCCTGGTCTTTTTTCCAGGCATGTATCATAACACAGGGTAAGAAAGCATTCTACAGACACTTTGAGGTTATGACCTGTATAATAATAATTTTATAATAAAGAGTTATATGCTTATATATATTTATAAATATACATAAGAGTTATATGCTTATTTTTTGTCTTTTTAGTCCAAATCACTTAGAATTACAACCCCACTTACTGGCCGCAAGTATATTAAAGAGAGCAACCCATATGTGACACCTGTTTCCATAGCAACATACAGTTTGAGCCGCCTTCATACAATGCTGGCAGGACTGAAAAATGCCCCCAGTGAAAATCTGGACCAAATACTCAGGTAAGTTTGATGTTTAGCTAACCAAATAATTCTATTTTTTAAGTAGTTTTAATAACAACTGTTAATGCTATAAACAGTGTAGTTTAAAATGTGAGTCAGTCTTGAAAGGGTCTGGAGTAAAATAGGACCCAGAGAGACATTTACATTTCAAAAGACTTTGTTCTCTTTATTTAGACACCTTTTTCCTTAAGAGACTAATGGCTATAAGAACATACAACATTTTAAACCTGACAGTTCTGAGCTTCTCTAACAGCAAACTGCTAATACAAATTTTTAAAGACTTTTCTTCTTCCTACTTAGCAAATCTCACTACCTAGCAAATCACTCCATACTGTAGGAGATTCAAAATAAAATTTGTTCTCCATGTAGATAGACTGTTGCCTCAGGTACAATGTATTTTTTAAACAATTTTTATATCATGTGGAAAATGCTGTTTATCCCTGATCATGAAAAGATGTGCATATTTACTACAAGATATACAATAATAATATGCTATGGACATTTTACAGTACATATACAGTTAAGCACATATGGGTGTGTTCAATTGCTATCCAAGACATTTATAGTTTCATGCTTTAATCATATGATAAAAATAGTTGTAGGCTGTTTGTTGTTGTTTGKKKTTTTTTTTCTTCGTAGGAATAGTATTTTGAAAATCTTTAGTTTTTATTTTCAGGGCATGTTCCAGAGATCCTTCTCAATCTATTGCAAACAGAGTAAAAGAAATGTATGAAGTATACTGCCAGAGCATGCAGTCTGAAGGAGAATTCAGTAATTTTTCCAAAGGTGGGAAACATTTTACTTATACAGATAAGAACTAAAATGCCTGTACACACATTTATCTCTTGTAAGTAACTTACAGTTTTACTTACAGGTTATGCTTTAGCACAAGAGTTTTTTCTATTACTTTTGTCTTTACCTGGTATTCTTAAGGCGTGGCAAATTTCAACCCTGCATATGATTTTATAATCAGCCTTAGTTTAAATCACTGGAAATTGATGATACTTTCAGTTCTACAGAAATGAAACTAAAAGCACTCTTAAGGGGACCACTTTTCTTTCAATTACAAGAATAGCAATGGCMTGGATTTCTGTGACAGTAATGAAGAATCTGCCCAACTGTAGTCTTTAAAAGTCCTAGAGCAATTTTGGCTTACATACAAGGATGGGTTAGTACAGATATTATTAAAATCCTGCCAGTATAAATACAAAGTATTATTTGCAAAGTTGTCAAGATTTGTGAAGCACGTGAAGACAGATTAAAAATTAGGAAGATGCTCTTGACCTTCTTGTTCCTCAGTAGGGCCTTTCTTACTTTGTATTTGTTCTTGCCAACATAGTTGCTTCAGTGTTTTCTGTTGCACAGTGCAAGTTGGATCCGTATAGGTATACTTTTCAAACAATGTATTTTCTGAACTTGAAATATGTATAGTATATTATAGCAATTTAAAGATTGTTCTTATTTATGGTGTTTCCATCAAAATCTGGGTTCAGTAATAAGTTATTCTGCTCTGCGTTCACAACTTAGTGCAGCACAGGGCAGGGRTTCCTAAGTTAACTTTAAATTAACTGATTTAGTCCTGAAAGTATTGTAGCCACAGCAGCACAGAAATCCACACAAGCTACTGAACTGTTGTATCTCTATAGCTTCCGATAAAGACTAGAATTCTTTTATTGCCTTTCACAATATTGTTTCTATTTAAAAATCCTGCAGATGTTGCTAGTAAGCATTTCCGTCGTGCTGAGGTGYTATACTACAAGGTCTTGGAGTCAATCATTGAGCAAGAGAGGAGGAGACTGGGAGACACTGACTTATCCGTAAGGAAAACTAATGAAATTGTACCTCATTTTTAAAGTTGGATCTACAAGAAAGGAAAACAGTTGGAGAGCAGAATAGACAGCTAATTAAAATGAGGGTAAATCTCTGAAAAGTAGCCTGTAAGTACACCTGAATGGAAGAAAAAGTGTACAAGAAATCATTTGTGTTTCCAAACACAAAGGTATATGAAATTTTTAATGAGTAAAGATGGCTCCTTTTGGATTCTATTCTGTCTCTTACAAAGTAAGATCTCTTTTTATAAAAGCTTGACAATCTTGCTGTAGAGGCAGAATAGAAAGCATTTTACTGTTCTATAGTTACACTGTAAATGAAGTATTAAAATTCGCAACTCTCTTGCAGGCAATACTGGAGCAAGATGTGTTTCATAGATCTCTGCTGGCATGTTGCCTTGAGATAATTATCTTTACGTATAAGCCACCTGGAAACTTCCCATTCATCACTGAAATATTTGACATTCCAGTTTATCATTTTTACAAGGTAAAGTGTTTGAAAGCTAGAAATGCTTATCAAGTCATGAGTCGATTGACTTATATTAAGTAATCTCCTTACCTAGCTGTTAACTTACACATTAACCCTTCATTCTCAGCTTTGCCCCTTTTTGTACTGAAAAAACATTACCCAAGTATCTGTCATTCTGGGGTGTGTCTTGGGCATTTAAAAATCAAACTACTGTTAGCAGTTTAACACAGGAGCAGTATCCAAGTATCTATATAGTAACTAATGGTTATCATTTTATCATGAGCTATTGTGGCAGCTATTCTGCAACAGTGCTTGACACGTTTATTTAGAAAGATACAAAAATTTGTCTTCTGATAAAACTGCAAGAYGACATATGCTTGAGTCATAGTAATGCAGCCTTGATATTTCTACCAGTCTCTTCTCCCTTGAAAATCAGGAAGTAGATCTTTCCGTAAGAAGAAATGTATGAAACAAGTACATTATGTTGATCTTAACTATCCACTTACAGGTAATTGAGGTTTTCATTAGAGCAGAGGATGGCCTTTGTCGGGAAGTAGTAAAACACCTTAATCATATTGAAGAACAGATCTTGGAAAGTATGGCATGGAAACAGGAATCCATATTGTGGGACAGAATCAGAGAGAATGAAAACAAAGTTCCTACCTGTGAAGAGGTGAGCACTTCTTTGTATGTTTTACGTAGTTTTCCTAATCAGACAGAATGGTAGAGAGCGGACGTTATACCCTGAAGGAGAGGCTTCACATGTCCAAATTTCAGTTTCACCCTACAAGCTAACCAGTGCAGAGGAAATAGCGGATGTAGCATCCTCTGGTCTGTTCACGGACATCTCTACAGAGACATCCAAAATGGAGACATGCAGGCGAGATGCTTCTCACCCAGTGTTTGCACAGCGCAGCAGAGCAACGAACAAAACAGACGAGCAGGGAAGGTTTGGACCAGTCACACTTGAAAAGATTACTAGGCAAGAAGGAATGTGGTAAAAAGTACAGGCTTTTAATTGTAGTCACAGAAAGATTATTACAGTACTGTATCGTCTAGAGTAGTACAATCAATACAGGGTTTCAGTTAGGCTTATGGTAAGTTTTTCAGTGTTCTTTCCCCCCCCCCCCATATAGTTTTGCTGTTCAAAATTTGTAGTGCAGAAGCTTTTAAAAATTTGTTACGTAGTCAATCTGTGATACAGACACTCTAATAGAAGTATAAATATTTTAGGTAATGCCACCTCAGTATTTTGAGAGATCTGCTGGGAACAGTGTTGTAGGTTCACCATTGACACCAAGACGAATAAACGAGGTTCGTGCTGAAACTGGAGGACTAGGAAAAGGTGAGCCTTTTTTAAGCATAACATACACTTCTTAAAGCATGGCTTAGATTTAAAAATTGAAGTGGTGTACAGCAAGGAAGCTGCTTTAATGTCAATGTACAGTTAATTGCAAACACATCTGTAAATGGTACTTCTGTTGCAACTCACATAGCTAAGTCAGCTGTCTAAGACCAATGCATTCATTATTTCAGTGTGAAAAAAAAATACTGTTTTGACTGGGTGTTTTCAGGAGGTTATGTATATGAACAGCGTATACGTATATATACAAATGTATATGTTAAATAACTTCTATACACAAAAACTACTTATGTTGTAATGGGTAGCACTGAAACAGTTTGCTTTATTGTTATAYCAGAATAGAAGCTCCGCTATATATTTAGTTATGTGAAGTCTCAAACTTTTTCTCTGGAAAAATAAAACGATTAAGTCATCTCTAAAAGCAATCTGTAAGCCACAAATGAAGACATAAGGAATTTTTAAAAATGTTTCCTGAAGAGCTTTGCATGACATTTTTGTTCTCATTACATTTCTGTCACRTATTTGTATAATAAGGGATTATACAACAAGAGTTAAATATATTTATATATATAATGTGTGTGTGTTTTTTAATCCACAGGCCTTTCATCCTCTCCAACCACGCTGTATGACAGATACAGTTCTCCTACCGCCAATCCTACAAGGAGAAGACTGTTTGTTGACAGCGACAGTACCTCTGACAGTGGAACTCCAGTAAGAGTTTCCCAGCAGCCCGTGGTCAATACGGTGCCTGTGCAGAACCTGAATCCCGAGGCAGTGTCCGTAACTCCAGTGCCCGGCCAGACGCTGGTTACAGTGGCAACTGCCACCGTAACAGCCAATAATGGGCAAACTGTCACAATACCAGTGCAAGGTGAGAGAAAAGCTACGGTAGAATTATTCAGGCTTGTTCCCCTCAAAGTATTAGTACACCGTAAGGGGAACAGTACACCAGTGGAGAAAAAAGTATGTTTAAGGGTTCATAATTGGGAAGAACTGTATGAATAGATGAGCAGAATTTAGAGACAGAACATGTACAGCACCAGGATGTTCTGCCTGCCAACATCTATTTTACAGAACTCAGTTATTTCAGTACGCCTTCCTTCCTGAACTAGCACAGGACAAAAGTTGCATTAGTATTAAAACTTTAGTTCAAGTTCATTATTTTCTTCTCTCCTTATGATGAGAAAAGTCCAAAGTATTTTGATAAAACAATTTCATATATAATATACTAAATATATAGTTATAAGCAACTAATAAAAGAATAACTGAATTCTTAAAAAAAAAAAACAAAAAAAACCCAAAAAAAACCCAACAATAAAACCACAACCAACTACAAACACACATGCCCACCACCACAACCTGCTCTTATTTCAGACTCTTCTTAAATTACAGGTATTGCCAATGAAAATGGAGGAATAACTTTCTTCCCGGTTCAAGTAAATGTCGGTACCCAGCCTCAAGCTGTCTCTGGTCCCATTCAGCCTCTCAGTGCCCAGACTCTCGCGGGTACCCTGAACACTCAGATGGCTGGGGCAACACTGCAGTTACCGGGCCAGTTAACTGTTCAGCAGATCTCTCCTGGAGAGCAAAGACAAACCCAGCAATTTACCACTGCCACGGCCATCAGGCCTCGGAAGACGGGCTCGCTTTCACTCTTCTTTAGAAAGGTAGTCTTCATTCTAATTTGTGCTTTGCTGAGTTTGTATTTTGGCAAGTCTTCRGTGATTTTTAAAATATGTACTTAGTAATAAGAGAATACTCAATTTCAAAGTTAATCTATACCCTTTGTCTACTCACGGGCATGCCTGAAGAGTAGTTTTCTTATGCAAGGCAACTTCTCACTAGCAAAGGAGTAGACTATCACCACAGCCACCACGAGTTGTGAAGCAATTGTGTCCTTGGCCAGCAGGTACTTAAAGGTGTCCATTTTCTTTAGGGCTCTTTAAAAGAAAGAAATTCACCTTTGAGACATTCTGGTTTATTCAATACAGTGGTTTCTACAGGCTATGCAGTGCCCTTCCTGCACTCCAGATAATTCGTATGTTTTCTTAGCATCGATGCCTATGTCTTGTAAGCAAAGAAGTTAAATCTAGTTACTCTTCTTTTGGCTTATCATTTGCACAAGTTCTACAAGGTGTGCAAGTCCGAACTACTCTTCAGGTGGGTAAGAAAAGCGTACTGCTATGGCCCTAAGCACAGTCTCCATTTCAACAGGTGTATCATTTAGCTAGTGTTCGTCTGCGAGATCTCTGTGTCAAACTTGATATATCTGATGAGCTGCGGAAAAAGATCTGGACATGTTTTGAGTATTCCTTGGTGCACTGCCCTGAAATCATGATGGATAGACATTTGGATCAGCTGCTGATGTGTGCCATCTACGTAATGGCTAAGGTAAGGTGAATAAAGAACGAACAAACAAAACTTTTTTAAGACTTAATATTCCAAAGATTGCTTAAAAAATACCACACACAACCACTCCCAAACAAACAAAAATACCCACAGAAAAACTATTAACCTTTTCTGTTCGTCTACTCTTAGGTTACTAAGGAAGATAGATCATTTCAAAACATTATGCGCTGCTATCGGACACAACCACAAGCCAAGAGCCATGTAAGTACAGTTAGTATGTGGTATCTGGTTTATTAAATGCCTTAGTTCTATTTTAGGAATGGATCGCTTCTGAAGTAACATTTAGTATTAAATGAATGCAGTCTGTGAGCCACTGTCCTCAAAAGACAGCAGTCATAGCCAAAATCCTGCACTACTGAAGGCTTTTTATGCTAAACTATACCTAAAATAGAAAATATCTTCACTGAAAACCGAAGGAGGCAGTGCCTGTTGGAGAATACTCCTCTTAGGAGGCTGTATTTTCCCCTGTAAGAAGCAATTTGATACCACAAAGAAATTTCTAAAAAGCAGACTTATCATGCAGACTATCGTTTCCTAACTATGTAACTGCACATCTAAATATCCTTCCGTTGTTATGCTCCTCTTGTTCCCTGCAGGTATATCGGAGCGTCCTGATAAAAGGCAGGAGACGACGCCGACGCTCTGGCAGCAGCGATAGCAGTAGCCAGCAGAACTCGCCTACAGACAGAAGTAAAGAGAGAAACAAAGAAAGAAGTGAGTGATTCCCGATGTTTGTTTTTAATTCCATTTCCAAAACAGTGTGCATAAAGTAAGAGTTGGATTTTATGTCGCCCCACTCCAAACAGTTCCTTCTTTAGTAAACTTGGACAGAATTAAGAATATATTGATAACACTCAAGCTTAACATTACACCTACTTTAACAGTTTTGAATCTATCACCACATGATCTGACCTTAGGAGTTTACCAKGATGGCTGGCCTGAACTCTTTGAGTCCAGTTTGTACACCAAAGAACATGTCTTTGTAGAATGAAAGGAAATCAGGGCCAGCCCGTGTTCACAGTTACTCTTTTACTTATAACAATCGTGGAGCTGCAGCAGTTTCTGGCTGTCTTCAGAGACAGGAAGAACCAGCCACCCACAGCATCTATTTTAGCATATCTGACATCTCTGGAGATTCCTGCCTTGATATTTGAACTGACACATTTTCCTTGAATTAACTTTCGTAAAAGAAAGCAACTAAGTGATGCTGTATATTCCTACCACCAGTTTTCAAGATATTTAATAGATGACGGTATAAACTGTGGCTATTAATGCTTTCTGTCACAGCAAGGTGGTGGTTGTGGCGGGGGAAATTATATATATGTTTGCAACTTTCCACATTAAACCAGCAGGAAGTATTACCAAGCCAAATATTTCTACTACTAGCTGAAAAAGACTGCCGTTCCTTATTTGAAATTGTGCCAGCTGGCAACAAGAAAGAGCTACTGTTAAAAGTATAGCACAAATGCCTGAAAAATGGAGTTTTAGCTCTGCTTATAGTGTGATGAAACTCAGCTTATACAGAAAAGCCACTTGTGGTTTATCCAGTAAGAACTTAGAAATCAAATATGTTTCCGTACATGTACTCAGCAGTTTGTTGGTCTTTAACAACACGCTGCTTTTTTTGGTAAGGAAGGATGCTCAGGGAACAAAATTAGCATCGCTGATACTGACACCAGATTCACGGTGCCGATACTGCGATTTAACTGGAAGGCAGCTTTTGTAGGCAGCTGCGTGCCCGGGGTTAAAGCGACTGACTGCGTTGAACAGCCGAGGCTGCTCTCACCTTTACAGCCAGCAGAGACTCCAGCCCAGTGATGCGATCCAGCAGCACCCTGCCCGTGCCACATCCCAACAGCGCTCCCCCTACGCCGACCCGACTGACAGGTGCCAACAGCGACACCGAGGAGGAAGAGCGAGGGGACCTTATACAATTCTATAACAACATCTATATCGAGCAGATTAAAGAATTTGCCCTGAAGTATACTTCAAATGCAGTAAGTTAAATTCTGTGCTTTTCACTAGCAAATAGATCTTTTTTACTGTACATGCAGTAGAGTACTCTTAGCTAACCTCACTGTAAGCAAATTCAGTATTTTTACGACAATAACTTCACTTCAAGGACGTACTCTGCTGCTGAAATACCAAGCACTTTTGATGCCTACTTGCCGTTTCCTCCTGTATGAAACGCACAGTGCGGAGCAATGTCATCCGCCAGCCTCAGACGGGGTTAGGAAAGTAAATTACAAACAACCCCACCTAATCTGGCCTAATAACATGACAAAACTTGCATCTGTTCTAAATATGTATGGTATGACATTAGTGGAAAAAACTAAACTGTGTTTAAGATGACCAACTTACAAAAGCCTTACTGTAGTAACACCTGAGATCAGATACCACCTATCGAGTGATTTTCATTTTCTCTCGAGCAGACCGACTCTCCTCCGCTCTCGCCCTACCCGTTTGTAAGGATTGGTTCCCCTCGCAGAATACAGCTGTCCCAGAATCACCCAGTGTACATCTCGCCACACAAAAACGAGTCTACTCTCTCTTCTCGAGAGAAAATATTCTATTATTTCAGCAGCAGCCCCTCTAAGGTGAGACTGAAGGGGTTTAGTTTGTTTTTATAAATCCTTAATTCTACCTTTTCTTTTTKGTAGTGAAATTAGAGAAGACTCTGCCACACACCTTTCTGTTCACATTGTTTAACCTGTACTTTCTCACCTAAAGCTCTTCAAACTGTCAGTTCAGGTATCTAAGAAGTTAYAAAGCAATCAGGTGTCCGAGCTACTTGCGTACTTTTAAAAGTTACTCTTTGTACTGGTACACRTGAAAGACTCGGGAGGCGTGGCAATGGTAGCCTTTGCTTTCAGGTAACAGATGGGTTACTTGGTGTGGAGACTGTTCAAAGAGCAGAACATTAAGTACAATCACGTGCTCTTACCGCCCTAGTGGGGGGAAAACCCAAGTGKCTCTTAACCTGAAACGACTTACCAGGCGAGTATGTAACAGGCTGAATGCTGTGATTTCTGGTCAYCAAGAATGAAGTAGGAATCTTCTCTGAGAAGCATCTTCACTCTAGATAGGAATTTTGGCATCTGTGGTGTAAGACAACTGTCGTAACGACGGATGGCAGGCCTTTCCGCTCTACCTGTGTGTTGAAACAACCGGCTTGCTTGAGTCTGAGTAAGACTACAGCACACAGTAATGGAAAGACACGTACAGTGATTAAAAAGGTTAGTCTGTCCCAGGGAGCACTTTGTACAGTACAGATCTCCAGAAATAAAGCATATGTAGTCCCACTGTAATGCAATTAACTAAAGCTCACTGTATATTTTGGTAGTCACAATAATGAGAGATAAYGCTACTTTTTTTTCTCCTCCTCTCTCCAGAGGCTAAAGGAAATTAACAGCATGGTCAGAACTGGAGAAACTCCCACCAAGAAGAGAGGCATTCTCTTAGAAGATGGTACTGAAGCACCAGCTAAGCGAATCTGTCAGGAGAATCACACTGCTCTGTTAAGACGCCTACAAGATGTAGCGAACGACAGAGGGTCTCACTGAGTCCAGCGCTGCAGCACCGGTGTTCCCCCTCCGCTGCTCCGCCCGCACGTGGCCGCACCAGGCCTCTGCCAGTGCCCTCAGCCAGGCTGTCCCCTCCCCGCCCGCCCGCCCGGCGGTGACCCGCGCTGAGCCCTGGCACTTGTCAGGATACGCTTCAAACCCCGCGCCCCGACCCCTCCCCGGTGAAGCTACTGGCACGGCAAGCCACCCATCGCCAGGCTTTGGCTTCGGAAAGCAGCTGAYGAGCTTTTTGGTGCTTGGAGAACGCATCCCTAATCCAGCCTTCTACCTTGCAACAGGTATTGAAATGCGTCTGCCCTAAGCAGTCCGCTCACACTGTTTTATCAGTGCTTTACCATTTTCCTCTCTGGACTAGAAAGTTCTACATGCATCAGACAGGGGAGCACTGCACCAAGATGGCCACATTCAGCGGCGTCTTGGGTTTTACAGTAACGGCCTCCACAAAACCAATGACTTACCAGTAATACTCTAACAAAGTCCAGTTCTGCTTGGAAAGGGAAGATGGGAATAATCTTTTTAGCCCTGAAGGAAGCTGTCTGGATGGATCCTTTCCATATTCAGGATGTTTCGTGTGCCCCTGAAAACCACCACATTGTTTTGCTTTAATGTTTGGGCACCTTGTTGTATAAAGGTAGATAATTTTGTTTATGCATCGTTTTTAGCTGTGCAATGTTTTAAAGTGAACTCATGTTCCAAAGGTGGCACTTTTGATAGGGCTGTGAAGCTTCATTTTTAATGCAGATTAGTTTTGCTGTATATTTGCAATGGCACTTTCTAAATGTGAATATTTTTTTCAAAGGCTGACTTCAGATGTCTTTCTGTATTGAAGCAATTTGATTTTTGTATTTATTTTCAAATTGACATCCCACAGCTCCCCTCTCCAGCAAATGGCATTAAGAATTCATTTTAACTTGATGTATAGGCAGTAATGAATGCAGGAAGCCAGGGCTGTTTGCTTTTTTCAAGGAATTTTATATGCTTGTAATGTTTCTTCGGATCGCTTTTCTTGAGTGTCAGGCACCGGCCACCTCACTCACTCAGCAGAAGGACAGTGCTGTCCATCTCTTAAAACATATACTTCGCTTTTTTGTTTGTTTTTAAAGGACTGGGCTTGTGGGGGGGTTGTTTTTGTTTTGTTTTAAATGAACTAAATCAGGCTGCCTGGGAGAAATCTCTCCCCTACTAACAGGATAAGGAAGTGGTGCATATGTTAGACTTACCAGTTGTTTTCACTTAAAATAGTTCCAGAATACCAGACTGAATAGGAAAGCATTAAACACACTAACAAGCAGGACAGTATACCAATTCACTCCTTTGCAGTGACATAACTAGGGACAGTGTTGTGTTAATGTAAAATGTAGCACACACGGATTCTAGAGGTTTTTATAAGGAAGCAAGTTAAAGTTCCGTGTTTTCAGTCATTCCTGCTCCTCTGAATAATGGGAAAAAATAGGACTTAATTCCACTGTAAATTCAATTAAAGTAAAATAAAAGCATCTTTCATTCTTACCTGCATAACAAAAAGGCTGAAGTCGAGAAATTGTGTAGATGTTTCTGTAAAAATATTTATGAAATTGTCAGACAATTCTTGTTACTCTGTACCATTTACGTTAATTTGTATGAAAATATTGCAAGTGTATTTTTCAATAAAGAATTTATAAACTCACAATTTTATGTTCTTGTATGAAAGAAGCACCGTATGTGCAAAGCTAAAAATAGTCTGTAGCTCTCAAACACAAGGTTTGACTGGTTAGTGCAAAAAGAAAATATCAAAATGATCATATAGCTGGGGTCTACAAGGCACGTGATATACTTGAGATTGCGAGTTCAGCCAAACATTGCAATTAATGGTTTAAAAAAAAAAAAAAAAAAAAAAAGAGAATCGCACTTACTTATTAGTCCCAGGACAAGGCACAGGAGTTACTCTTGCCCCAGTTTAGTCACCGTGTTTGTTCTAAGCGCGTTTCCGCCTGTTGCTCTGCCAGAACCTGGCACTCCGCAGCCGCAGCGGGAGGGTGCCCAGGACTGCCCGCCCTTACTGGGGAGTCTCTCCCAGCGCAGCCACCGGCTCGTGCTGCCGCTCCTCTTCGCAGAGGCCGAGGAGGAGGAGGAGGAGGAGGAGGAGGAGGAGGAGGAGGAGGAGGGCGGTGGCTGTCCAGGCTACACAGCAGAAGCGGACCCTAGAACAAAAGCAAGCTGGTACTTCTTCCTCGCAGGAGCGTTTAATACAGGATCTCACATTTTAATCCAATGAAAGCAGAATTATCTTCAGACATGCTAGCCTAAGTACTCATGTTTGAACTCARKKA